>CATKHJ010371350.1:0-13527 GCA_949750685.1 Vernicia montana | reverse complement strand
TCAAAATCCCTAATTAACCAATTCCATCAATTTGGGGAAAAATCATTTTACTTATCCAAATCCCAAATTGAACTTGTAATCATTCAATTGTACCATATACAAACTTATTTAATCAATCAATTTCATTAATTCAAATCACATCCCAAAATCCCCAATTTTTCCATAAACCCTAGGATTTGGGAAAAATATCAATTTCATACCCAAACCTTAAATTGAACATGGATTCATCTAATTAACATTCCAACAATTCATTTCCAATATTCAATTGAAATCAACTCACTTGGATTCCAACAAATCCCTAATTTTTCATTAACAAAGTGAATTTGGGGAAACTTAAAAATTCATATCCAAACCTTAAATTAATTTTAATGTTATCTAAGATCATTTGGGGTATAGAAAAGTGGATTAGAAGTGTTAAAATGAATTATGGTGATTTTATACAAAAGTTGAATTTTTGAAGGTATAATTGATGTTATAAGAGAAGTATGTGATTTAGTTGATGTTATTGATGTTTGAATGATGCTATATGGTTAATATGATGTTAATTTCTTGATTCTAGAATCAATTTAAGGTTTGAATATGAATTTATAAGTTTTCCTCAAATTCACTTTGTTAATAAAAAATTAGGGATTTATGAGAATCAAAGTGTTTTGATTTCAATTGAATGTTGGAAATGAATTGTTGGAATGTTAATTAGATGAATCAATGTTCAATTTAAGGTTTAATTATGAAATTGATATTTTTCTCCAAATTCTAGGGTTTATGGAGTAAATTGGGTATTTTGGGATTTAACTTGAATTAATTGAAATTGATTAGTTAATTAAGTTTGTTTATGAAGTAATTTAATGATTTCAAGATCAATTTGGAATTTGGGTTAATAGAAATGATTTTTCCCAAATTGATGGAATTGGTATATTTAGGGATTTTGATTTTTAAGATATAAATTAATGTTATGAATTAATTGGTATTATATTTGCTTTAATTCATGTGTTGGAAATGAAATTGAATTAAGGAGTTGATAAGGGAAAGGAATTAAATTTCTCGATTTGATTAATTGACTATTATATATATATAATGTTTGATTTAATAATTAATTATGTAATGTGAATATGTGTAATATTTGTTTATGGTTAAGGAAGGGAAAAGTAAGATATGGTATTAAGGTTAAAGGGATAGAAATTAATTTTTGATTTATATAATGTGTTGTAGAATCGAAAGGAAAAGATATTATCCGTGAAACCGAGAAGTTTCGTTTTTAGTCGGCGTCTAATATAATTAGGAGCTAAGGAGTTTTGAGGTGAGTACAAATAGTATTATTGTTTTTGTCCCTTGAATATGAGCTTTTTATACTCAATCAATTCTTGTTTGAAATGCATTGCAATTCTTTGGCAAGCATTATTTGTTTATTGATTATTGAGCCAAATTGAGTAATTTATTCTTTGTGGCATTTAGCCAAATGAGCCTTTATTGTATTGGTCTTTTTAATATGACCAATAATGGAAATTTAATTGTTATTGATATGTTATCTATTGAATCAATTCATGGATAGAAAAAATATATTATTATAATGATTACATGAAAAGTAGAATATCCCTCTGATGTGGGGTAATACATCAGACCTTGTGCACAATGGTAATGGAACCTGCGGATAGGGTAAGATTATCTGAACCTTAACTGGGAAAGGTTTAATGACCCCAGTACGTATGACCCAATCAGTTGTACGTATGATTAGGCATGTGAGAGTGAGCAAGGCGTAAACACACCGTTTCTAAGAAAGTGTATAATTTCAGCTAAAGTTATATTGTAGCTATAATTTTGGAAATTGTTCTATAAGAACAATTTTGATTAACATCATTGTTGTTTTAAAAGGGTACTATTATTACTTGTTCAATATTAACTATTCTGTATTATATACTCACTGAGCTCTGTCTCACTCCTTAGTTATTATTTATTTTTCAGGACCAAGACCGGTTGATAGGCCAGCAAGGTAAAATTCCAAGTTCTAGCTTTCACTTGGGAGATTGCTATGCTATTTGGTTTATGGTATGAATGGTTATTCGAAGGTTCTACTCTAAAGCTCCATGGATTTTTAAAGTCTGTAATATTGATATTTGGGTTATCGTATGCATGATGTATGGTATGATATAACAAATGTTACAGTCTAAGCACTTAATTAAATTATAGTGAGCTGCGATAGAATTAAATGGAATATGGAGTTCAAAAGTAAAAAGTATGAAAAAGATTTTCAGTTTACAATTAATTGATCATATGTTTAATATGGCATTGGATTTTATAAAAGGGAGATTATGGTTTCGATTATGGGGTAATGATAACTGGTAATTATGGCAGCTAATAATAATGTTATAAGGGGGTTCTACGGGTTTAGGTGACCTTATGTCTCCCTATTCCCTAGGATAGTCATGGCTCAAAGACAGGTCGTGACACTAGTCTTCTTCACATGTCTTGGGTTCAATTTGAGAGACAAAAGCTACATTATCATAGAGATTTTGTAGTGCTGCTCTCATCATTCTCCCTTGTGAGTGGTTGTCAAGGATGTTCTCTTTTAGATGATCTTTATGGAACTTCCAGTCTTTAGGCAAATCAACATTCAAATCAGATTGGTCATCTAACTTCTCAGGGTCTGATTCTCTTTCATCATTGTCTTATGCACTGTTCTCATCTACTTTATCTTCTCTATTGAGTTCCTCATCTGATGCATCATTTCTATCTTTTTCTTGTAGATCATAGTTAGATTCATCAAATATAACATGCATCGATTCCTCTACAAGAAGTGTTCTTTTGTTAAATACTCTATTTGCCTTACTATTAGTTGAGTAACCATGAAAAATGCCTTCATTTGATTTTGAATCGAACTTTCTAAGATAATCTTTCTCGTTATTCAATATGAAACATTTACATCCAAAGGCATAAAAGTATGATAGATTAGGCTTTCTACCTTTCCATAGCTTATAAGGGGTTTTTCCTAGGATAGGTCTTATTAGCACTCTATTTAGGATATAGCAAGCTGTATTAGTAGCCTCTGCCCAAAAGTACTTAGGCATATTTCTTTCATTCAGCATTGTTCTAGCCATCTATTCTATAGTCCTATTCTTTCTCTCAACTACCCCATTCTATTGCAGCGTTCTAGGTGCAGAGATGTTATGGGTGATTCCATGGTTATTGCAAAATATTTCAAAGTTTTGGTTCTCAAATTCCCTACCATGATCACTTCTAATTGAAGTGATGGTATGCCCTTTCTGATTTTGCACTTTCTTGAAAAAATTAACAAAAGATTCACATGGATCATTTTTGGAGGATAAAAATAGTACCCATGTAAATTTAGAGAAATAATCCACAATGACAAATGCATAACTCTAAGGCTTCTAAGTGTAATAGGCCCAAATAGATCTGGATGTAGTAGCTCTATAGGCCTAATCGTTGAAATAACAACCTTATGTTTAAATGAATATCTAGTTTGTTTACCCTTCTGACATGCATCACAGATATGATATTTTTCAAATTTGAACTTAGGTAAACCATATACTAAATCTTTCTTTGACAGTTTAGAAATTAAATGCATATTGGCATGACCTAGATGTCTATACCAGAGCCAACTATTTTCCTCTACTGAAATTAAACATCTTTCATTTAATTTGCATTTGTTCAAGTCAACCATATAAACATTGCTTACCCTTGATCCAACAAAAATGTATGATTATTAGGGATAGATTGTACCTCACAGTGAGTGGACTAAAAAATAACTCTTCTGTTTTTGTCGCATAGTTGACTAACACTTAGCAAATTGTACTTTAGCCCTTCTACGAGTGAAAAATCTTCAATAGGTGGTTCTAAATTGATTGTACCTTTTCCAATGATCTTACTTTGACTCTTATCCCCATACTTTACAAATCCTCCATCAGTTTCTCTAAGACTTGAGAACTTGGAGAGGTTCCTAGTCATGTGCCTAGAGCAAGCGCTATCAATATACCAGCTGTCTGGTCCATGCTTCCTCCTTAGGCATACCTGCATAGATTACTTAGACTTAGGTACCCAATTGAGATTCTTTGGGGTCAACAGAGGTATGTCTTAATCTAGTGTGTGCATGAACCTATTTTTTCTCATGAGTACAATATTCAGAAGCATGATCAAATTTATTACAATGTAAGCAATTAGCATTCTGAATTAAAGATGATCCAGTTTCAACATCAGATGACTGAATGCAGCTAGATGCATTCCTAAAATGTATAGCAAATGATTTAGCATTTAACTCCTTTCTCAAATGATCAATGCATCTTGTCAAATTAGATCTCTCAAATTCCATTATAGAAATGATTAAGTTGTTTAGGCTCAACATCTTTTTTTGCTTTTCATTTTCATATTTTAAGATCTCATTTGACTCAAAAAGTTGTTCATTATTTTTAATAGCTTTTGATAAGTCTTGACTGATTTGCTCAATTTTTGCTACTAAGAATTCATTTTTCATGTTTTGCACATGCAAGGCAATGTTCTTTGCAGCAAGATCATTATAATCTAATTTCAAGCATCTCACACTTCTCACTGTAGAGATAATGTCTCCATATCTTAAGAGCAAACATTACAGCTACCATCTCCAAATCATGCGTAGGGTAGTTCATCTCATACCTCTTAAGTTGCCTAGATGCATAGGCAATTACTTTCCCGTGTTGCATGAGAACACACCCAAGTCCCACTCAAGAAGCATCACAGTAAATAGCAAAATCACTTAATTCTTCTGGTAATGCTAGTACTGGAGCTGTTGTGTGACAAGTTTTAAGCTTCTAGAAGCTTTCTTCACATTTATCATCCCATTGAAACTTCACTTGCTTCCTCGTTAATTTAGTCAATGGTGCAACTATCCTGGATAAGTCTTTGGCGAATCTCCGATAATAGCCTGCTATACCGAGAAAACTGTAAATCTTCGTCACATTTATTGGCCTTGACCAGTTGGACACCACTTTTACTTTCATAGGATCAACCTAAATCCCTTCTTTACTTACAACATGCCCCAAGAAACATACTTTTTCTAACCAAAATTCACATTTTGAAAGTTTGCCATATAATCAATGTTCCCTTAACATTTGTAACACTGTTCTCATATGTTCCCTATATTTTTCTTCACTTTTGGAATATATTAGAATGCCATCAATAAACACAATGACAAACTTATTCAAATAAGGCTTAAATACCCGATTCATCAAAACCATGAAGGTTGCCGGGTCATTGGTCAATCCAAACGGTAACACCGTAAATTCATAGTGTTCATATCTCATTTGAATTATTATCTTGCTTATATCTTCATTTCGAATCTGGAGCTGATGGTAGCCTAACCTAAGATCAATTTTGGAAAAATGACTGGCTCCTTGCAATTGATCAAACAGGTCATCTATTCTCGGTAAAGGATATTTATTCTTCACTGTCACTTTGTTCAACTGCCAGTAGTCAATGGACATCCTCAATTTTCCATCCTTGTTTTTCATAAAGAGCACCGGTGCACCCCCATGATGAACTACTCAGTCTTATAAACTCCTTATCTAAAAGTTCTTGTAGTTGCACCTTTAATTCTTTTAGCTCCATTGGTGCCATTTGATAAGAAGGGATTGATATAGGTTGAGTTATAGGGAGAAGTTCTATATTAAACTCAATTTCCCTCTTAGGTGGTAATCCTAGCAATTCTTCAGGAAACGCATCTGGAAATTCATTTACTATAGGTATTTGTTATAGCTCACTAGAAACTTTCCTTGTATCAACTACATGAGCTAGATATCCTTGACATCCCTTTTTCAACAATCTTCTCACTCCAATTATTGATATAAGGTTAGAGGGTATATCATTTTTATCCTCTTGAAACACTAATTCTTCATTTCCCTCCAACTTAAACACTATCCTCTTTTCACAACAATCAATATACGCGTGATGATTGGACAACCAGTCCATCCCAAGTATCACATCTAAGTCTAACACAGATAACTAAATCAAATCTACAACAAACTTCCTATCACCAGTTGCTACCATACAAGAAGGGTATACATAATTTACATCCACTGTTTCACCTAAGGATGTATTTATTTCTAAGGGTATCCCCATAAGCTCTCTATCTCTACCCAATTTTTCGTGCAAAGTGTGGTGAAACAAATGAATGTGTGGCACCAGAATCAAATAATACATATGCTTGTGCATTTTGAATAATAACAGTACATGTTACTGCAATATTTGATGTCTGAGCTTCTTGTTGATCAAGAGCATAAACTCTGCCCTTTCCTCTTCCTTCAGCTGGTTGATTCGTTCTGGATGTCTGGCCTTGTCCTCAACCTCGACCACTCACATTTCTTGCATCCTGCCTAGGCATTTATACCGTAGGCTGTAAAGCTGTAGAAGCACTCTACTATGTTCTCCATTACGGGCAGTTTTTAATAAAATGGCCCATCTGACCACACTTCAGGCAAGCTCCTATAGTCATCCTACAAGTCCCCTCATGCCTTTTCTTGCAAATGGAACATATGGGAATTCTATACTCTTATTGTGTAGATCTTGGAGCATTTGTAGCTCCTGGTGTTGAGGTCATTGAGATAATCCTACCTTGTCCTCTACTAGTACCTCCTACTCTAAGATGATTAGAAATAACAATTGAAGTCGAATATTCAGGAGCCTTAGCTTGTAAACTGCTTCCTGCTCTCCTTCCATAACCACTTTGCCCTCTACTCTTATTTTTTTGCTTTTGGTCCCTCTTAGCTTTCTCCTCCTTATGTTTGGATTCCATCTGCTCCGCCTTGTCAATCAACTTTGACAACGAGGTAAACTCAATCACACACAGTGCATTGTGCAATGGCTCGATTAATCCCCTTCTAAATCTCTTAATTCTAACAACTTCAGTCGGGACTATTTCCTGAGCATCTTTGCTCAGCTTGTTAAATTCTTTCACATAATTTGTCATCGACATGTCTTTTTGCTTCAACCTTTCAAATCTTGCAATTATATTTTCTCTCTCCCCTTCAGCAAGAAATTCATCCATCGTCTCTTGCTCAAATTTCTCTCATATTGGTGGAGCATCACCATATAGCTGATTCTCCATATGCCTTTCGAACCAGTCTCACGTATTATCCTTTAGAAATAATCCTACTAATTCAATTGTTCTCGCATGTAAGCATGACAATCTCCTTACCACCTTCTCTACTGTCTGTAAAAATCCGTGTGGTTCTTCTCTTTCTTCACCATAAAATTTAGGCAATTCCATCTTTAGAAAATTATACATTGAAACACCACCTTCATCAATCACCCTTCTAGCCACTTACCTAGGGACGGGGACAATGGCTTACGTAGCTACAGGTGGAGGTGGAGGTGGAGGAACACCAACTTGGATTCCAGCTTTCACGAGAGCTGGTGGAGCTATGGGAAGCGGTGGAACTTGTTGTGCTTCTCTAAAGGCTCTATTTTCCTCCCTTAATTCTTTTATCTATTGTCTCAAAACTTCTATATCATCTATCGGAGAAGGCGGTAGTGGTATATTTTCATCTACTTCTTAAACCCTTCTCCTAAACCTAGGTCCCTCTTCTTGCACAGTGGCAGCATCTGGTGCTTCCCTCTTTTCATAACGAGGTGGTTCTCTTCTAGGACGTCCTTACGGTCTCCTCTCTCCAAGTGGAGGTTGTTCTTGTCTAAGTTGTCCATGTCGTCTTCTTCTTGGTGGCATTCTATATTACAACATACACAATTGAATTCAGTACAAACTCATCTATATTGACCTTGTATAAGATACAAGTATTCAATTATTGATATCATACAAAACTCAAAATAATCATAACAAAATTTCTTATTTATTAACATATAATTTCACATCATTTTACATATAAAGTTTTCATCTTTTTACATATGCACATGATTCATGCTACTTAGTTCTTTTTACATCAGGTTTCACACTTATAGCTTAAAACTAACTTAGTTCCTTATGTACATATCACAAACTATATATATTACATTCTTTTATACATATTACACATTACTAAACTCCTTATTCTTAGTCTTTTTCCCCACTCTTCTGTTCTGAAGGTCTCGGAGTATGATCTCTACCCTGTCTTCTATGTCCTCCATTTTGTCTTAAAGGAAAATCTTAAGTTGAATGGTCTGTCCTAAAGCAAGTGTCACACATATGAGCAGGCAATCTATCAATAAAAGCATATAAACACTCAGGTGAGGAATCCTCAAGTTGGCCTCACTCTACTCTCTCAAGTCTACAAACAATAGATTCTCTCTTATTTAATTTCTTAAGTGCATGAACCTCTTTTTTCAACTCCTCATATGTTTGCCTTAATTCCCTTACTTCTCTCCTTATTTCTTCCTCAAAGGTAGGCTCTTCATCAGTAGATTCCCTTTTTTATACACTAGGAGATCCCTCTTCATCCTCTAAATCATCCTCTATAGGACCATCTTCCTTAAGAGTGCTTTCCCTAAGGCATTTTCTTCAGGATCTTCTTTTATATCTTCTTCTTTAGGATCTTCCTCTATAGAGTCATGTTCTACAGGACCTTCTTACCTAAGAGGTACTTTAGTATTAGACGCTGCATTTGACACTTCTTTCCACTCTTCTACCCACTTGAATCGTCTTTTCGACGGCATTTAAATACCAAACATACATAAAAATTTCTAATACACATATATACATACACATGAGAGAAATCAGAATTATATATGGACAACGCAGAATCAAACACAAACGATGACTTCAAGAGATGAAAAGGAATAATCCTATGCTCTATGTTATTTCTTACCATTTAGACTTAGACTAGTCTTACTTATTTTCACTTTAATACCAACTTTGTCACATCATAACTTTGAGATGCGACGGTTCTAGGGTACAGAAAGACTTAAGGTCACATAAACCTGTCACATCCCACTTTTGGGATGCAATAGTCCTAGGGGATGGGTAGGCCTAAGGCCACTGAAAACCCATAGAACTCGACTAATTGTAGATTACCACTATAACTCCGATAGCATACCAGTAATACATATAACTTTCCCAAGATAAAAACCTACAAGTAAATTACACTTCCAATAATTTTCCTCCTTTACATCCCCAACTTCACAGTCAATACAAATCTTCCCATTATTTTTCTCATATAAAATGATTTATTTTTTCAAGGTTAATCTCACACATCAATAAATGACTACCTTTATACAAATTAGTCATATTGAATCATCCACTAGCATCATTATACACACTAAATAATTTACACCACTAAATTCAGAAACTTAGGTACCATGGAGCATCTAGACAACACACTAATTTTAGCTATATATGTTCTCTTACCACTAGTTATACAATTATCAAAACGTAATATATTTTCTTTAATATATTTCATTTACATTGACTCTTAGCTTCAAGCGAATAATGAAACTTGAGCTGCACTGATTAATCACTAGTCCTATAAAAAAAAATAGGGAGGGGAGTGAGATAAAATCCCAGTGAATACACACTAAACTGGCATGCACATCGGTTAGGTATCAATTAGGTTTGGGTGATTATAATAAAGAAATCAAAGTATGATCAAGGTGCAAAGATGAATTCACATTAGAGGTACAGCATAAATTATAATCAATTTATTGTGAATAAATTCACATATCTCATGTAATGCAATTCTGCGAGGCCCACAGATTTCATGTTACATATTAAGGCACAAGGTTAGCTAGACCTTGTGGCTTGGGTGTTCAAATACCTCCTAGCAAGGTTCAAATTCACTGTACATAGAGTCCGGTGATCCCCTCACCAGAAAAAGAGAATTTCTTCTGTGGCAACATAATTCATCTATATCAATTTGGTACGTCAACATTGTACAATTGCCAAAATTAGGGATTCAATTTAGCAATGTTCAACAATTATCGAGTAAAATTGTTTATATCAATGTGATTAGGGTTGGATTTCAATGAATGGTAGATGTGGTTCATAATAGATAATCAAAGAAAAATTAAAATTGAGGATACAATGGAAGCAATGTACAAGCAATATGCATAACAGCTTAATATGTACTCACCTTTCTAATTGCTTTCTTTAATAAATTTATATCGTTCAATATTAGGATTCTCTTCCCTTTTGAAATTTTCCACTCCAATTTGATTCTTTAAGCCTTCTATACATAATATGCACATGTATTACGTTTAAATTCCTATAAACAAATCCATTACAACATAAAAATTAAAGAAGCGGTTTATTTATTCTAATCTAGTCAGTCCCCTTGTTACTACCATAACTTGAGATCTACCATCCCAATAGTCTTGATTCAAAATACATTTAAATATTAACACATTTATCTCCAACATATCCAAAATTCAACCCATTTTAACTTTTGTAGCTCCTAGGGTGACTTTCCAAACTTTGCCCTGATTCTGTTTCCTAGGTTCTCTGAGCTCTCCATACTATTTTTAGAGTTTCTCAATCTACAAAACTCCAATTTATGTAATTATTTTTCAGGGTGAAACTATACTTATGGAGAAACAATTTATTAGTTTTGACCTTGAGTTAATTCTTTCCCCAAGGCCCTCATATTTAAGGTTGAATGTTAGAATTTCTGTCAGTCGGAGCACCCTGCAACAGCCACTTAGTCTCCCTATATCTCCTAACCTACTTGGATAATTTCTCTAAAATTTATACAGATGTTAGATGGAATATTAGGATTAATTTATTATGTTTTATTCATCTCCAAATTCTCATCCTAGGGTACTCAAACCTAGCCTCCAACTTGCTAAAATCTCAGGGTTGTCTGCAAGAAGGCAGTCCCATTTTCCCTCCAAGATCTCCAAAAGTATCAAGAATTATTTCAATCTTCATTCTAGATAAATAAATTAAAAACATTAGGCTACAAGTTTTATTTTTTCACCATCTCCAAAATTGTGCTCCAAAAGGTCCAATTGCCTCTCCCAAATTTCAGCACTACAGTCTGACCTGCATATAAGGCAATCTCACTTCCACTCCCATAACTCTCAACGTGTTTAGAATTAAATCAAGCCCTTTAACTATCATCAAATTGACATTCTAATATTCAACTTTTATGTTTTGTGTAAAGTCAAATTTGGGCTCTATCATTCTTCAAATGGAGCCTTAATTTTCAGTAGTTTGGCCTTCTCACCAAACCTAACCCTAGGTCTCCTTCACTACTTCTTCTTCCCAACACCTCCATTTCATTTTCCTCCACTTGAACACTATTAATCATGCTTCTTTCTTCCATTCAAACATCAAACAATATTTCCCTCTAATTTTCCCATCATTCCCAAAGCATCAACTCAAAGAAAAAAGAAGAAATCTCAATAGAAACTAAGTTACTTACTTAAAATTAGAAAATACACCATTTTAATACTTGAACTTATCTTGACTATGCTTTCTTGCCTTATTTCCTTCTCTAACCGACCCTCTCTTCTTTCCTTTCTTTTTTTAACTTAGAATTTCTTTAGGTAGATAATGAGTTAAGTAATTTTAATACTTATCCTTAGAAAACTTTCAAGCTCTTTCCTTTTTCCTTTTCTTTTTCATTTATTTTTATTCACTTGAATTTTGGAAAAATCTCCATCCTTTGATCCCTCTTAGGTGTCTAGCCATGTGCTATAACTTTTTTTTTTCATTTGTTTTTATTTTTATAGTTTAGGTGATGAGTTGTCAATGATGATGTCATCATTTTTTAATTTTTACAAAATTGCCATTTTTAATCCTTAATTAATCTATTATTTTCTAATAATATTGTTAATCACTAATTTATGTTTCTAATATCATTTTAATCATCTTCCCATAAATTTTCCTTAGGCTAGAATTTTCTAAAATTTTGAAAATCGAAATTCGTCGGTTTCATGCTTAGCATATCGATTTCCAAACTCATGCTTAATTTAAGATTTTGAACATTTTCCTTCTATTTTCTCATTCAATTCCTCCATCTAACTTAGTTCCAAATTATCTTCAAGTCTCTGGTGACCTAGGGATGCCTGGGATGTTACACTCTACCCCCCTTAAAAAAAATTCGTCCTCGAATTTTCAAAATAACCTACTTATCCGATTGTAGAAAACATATCCATTCTATATCTCCCATATATTTATACACATTTTTTTTCCATAACCTTCATATAGATTCTTTGACTTTCTTTCTTTCAATCTTATAATTCTCTAATATCATTATCCACCATAATCCATATTGTAGTGAGTTATTTAATTCCTTAGTCATCTCGTTTCTCTATCATCGTACATTCCAATTACTTATATCGCATATCTTACTCGTTCAAATTTTTTAGATACCTTCACTTCTCTTCGTCTTCAAAAACATATTCGCCTACATCTTCCTTTCCTATTTGTGTTCTATATTAATTAATCTCTTTCTATTTCTAAATAGAAATCCTTTGAATTTAATTTTGTATCTCAAAATATACAATGCATATACATATATATACTCAATATACCATTGTGCTTAATAATTTTTTTTTTAACTACATAAACTCTAAATATAATCACTTTAACTTCTAATTTCACTTCAAATCAACTTCAATCATTAACAAATCTTTTCTCATAAATTCATTAGTATAAACTTCAACTATTACCAATGGAATCACAACTCTCATTTTATCTATTATCTTTTGAATCCCTGATAACTTTAAGTATGTAATTCTGTAACTATAATCTCTATGTAACTATGCCTTACTCCATTCTTATACTAAACGTCATTTAACAATTTACTAATTCAACATCTTACGAATATATATTTATCACACTTACACACCTATCTATCTTTAAATGATATCTATTTGTCAACTCACTCCAATCCTTCTATTAATAAACTATTCCATTAATAAACTATCACATGTATCACATTGCTAGTTAATTATACGCACATTATTAACTCATGATCATAAGTCAACTTTTTGTATTCATTTGAAATTTTAAAACAGTACCCCTATTATTAATTCTATTATCATACCATCATTTTAGTAACCCCAAAGTATAATCTTATTATCCGTTCTAAATTTTTTCCTCATATCTTTTATATTAACTATTTCAATGAAAAAAAATTTCCCTTTATCATGAACATATCAAATATTATAGGAACATTCAATTGTTAGAACATAACAATCCATTAATACGATTTATCTTTTAATTCTTAAAATACTATTCATTGATATGTTCAACTCTTATTTCTCTTGAACACTATATCATCCATTCCCATATAACTTCGTTCTAACCACACTCATCTATATAGATTTACATACTTCTATACTTATAAATTTACATTTTTTTTAAAGACACCAGTTTGTTATTCTCATATATTAACACTTACAACTTCAAAAATCTTATCATTCATAATTGGCCAATCTTATTCTTAAGTCATTATACCCCTCATCAAGAATATTAAATAATACACTCATATACAAATTCTTATATGTATTCGTTCTATACTCATTTATATGTACGCTTAATACAATTTTATGCATATCCATATATATATCACTAACATATTCTATACCAATTGCACATACTCATCTGCAATT
>CATKHJ010371326.1:0-33917 GCA_949750685.1 Vernicia montana | reverse complement strand
TTTTTTGCCAAGCATAAAAATAATTAGTTAGCAAATTATATATATATATATATATATAGAGAGAGAGAGAGAGAGAGAGAGAGAGAGAGAGAGAGAGAGAGTTTGATTGATTGATTGATTTTTCATTTGGTCCCATGTTTACTAACCCATGGTTAAATTTTAAGGTTAACATTTTTATTTTATTATTTTACATAGTTAACGGTTAGGATTTCACATTGTTTAATCTATGGTTGATGTTCACTGGTACACAGTGTACTAGGTACACCAAATAACGACCCTTGCTATACGGTTTTTTTTTTTTTTCGCCAAATTTGCTGTACGGTTGAAGTTCATTCATATGGGGAAGTGTATCTCATTAATCACTAGGCAAGGTGTTGCCTACATATACACCAATTATATGATATGAAAATAGACGGAGAAAAAAAAAATTGTTAATGTCTTTTTATTAGGTAAGAAAAAATAAAAAAATTATATAGATTAAAATATTTTATCATTTATTAATTTGATATATAAAATAAATATATGTACTTAATGTAAATACAAATTTTCTTTAATAATAATAATTTTTTCTTACACTTAGTGTATACACTAATGATATAAAATAAAAATATATGAAAAAAAAGAGTATTAATATTTTTTTAATAGGCAAAAAAATATAAAATAATCATATTGACTAAAATATCTCATCACTCGTTCATTTAGTGTATGAGATAAATTTATATATTCAGTGTAAGCAATAATTTTTCCATTATGCAAAATAAATAAGTAAAATTTGCTACTTTTCAGCAACTTCAACTTCTCAAAATTTACTTGCCCCATAGCAAATACTTAATATAAGAAGATAAAATAATAAATAAAATAAAATTTAAAAACATTATTTATTTTCAATTTTTTTTTTAGACAAGAGAAAATGAATATTTTCCTTTTTCCTCTATTTTTTTCATTATTTTCTTCTTCCTCTTATTTTTCTATATATCCCCAAATAGGAGAAAATCATAATCAACCTTTATATTTCTCTATTTATTTTCAATTATCTCAACAAAGGGTTAAAATTTTACTTTATATTAAAAATTTTATTCATAATAAAACTAAAATTCATAACAAATTCATTAAGAGCAATTTATAAATTAATTATTACTTTCTTTTGCTATTAATAAAAGTTTTAATATATAAAGAATTGAATTAGAATTTAAGAATTTAATATTCAACTATTAAAATATTTAAATAATTAATGAATAATAAATATAATAAGATTAGAGGTTTTATAATGAAAAATTTTTCTTTTGTTTCTCCTTCAATATATTAAAAGATTTGTGTTAAAGACCGAGAAGTATGGTAAGATATTATAATTCTAATTATAAGATCTATTATTTAGTTTTCACATTGAAATTAAATATAAGATTTCAGTATGAGATTTATATGAATTTTAAACTTGCTAAAATGATGAGTTAGCTTTTAGATTATATAAAATAGCTTTTAGATTATATAAAATTATACATTTTAAAGAATTTAATTAATGTTTAATATAAATCAAAATTCATTTGAAAATTTTAACTTTTTATAAATGTTACATTTTGTTAAATTTTACTAAAATTAACAAAATTTATAAATATATTTTTTTAGCATTCTAAGTAGGGAAATAAATTGAAATTTAATAAGGATAGAAAAACTAATAAAATTAATGAATTATAAATTTAAAATTTGTAAATTCATTTATAAGCTCACATTTGAAGAATTGATATAAATAAAGATATATTTCAAATTTGAAATTTATAAAATTGGTCATAATTAAATCCAATTTTATTGTCCAAACTCAAATTCTACCACCATTAGTAGTTGAAAGAAGGATATGTTTGGTTCATGAAATTGATTAGAAATATAATATATATTATATAACGATTAATTATTTCTTATTTTAGTTCATATTTTAGACAAAAAATATTAATTTTATAGAATAACAATTATATAATTTTTATAGAATACATATTCTATAAAAAATTAAAAAATTTGTATTATTTAGACTATGAAATAAAGTATTTTCATTTTTATCCTTAAAAAAATATTGTCAAGTCTAAACTCACCACTATTTTTATTTTTTGCAGATTTTCATTTTCATTTTTAATATATATATATATATATATATATATATATAGTTTCTGAAAAAAAAAAGAGTAAATTGAACAATAAATTAATTTAGGAAATTAATTTTAAAAATATTTGTTATTTTTTAATTTTAAGTCAAATAAAATTTTTATTTATTATGCACTTAAATTATTTCTTAAATAAATTTATATTTAATTTTAATATCAATAATAAAATTAATTTATAAGGATATTATAGTCATTTACGTGGAATAACAAAATTATTATATACTATAAATCAAATTATAAAATTTAAATAATTATTATATTCTTAATTTATTTTATTCTTTAGGTCCATGGACCAAACATAGCCTAAGAAATATAATAGGTTAAGAATATAATAATTATTTAAATTCCATAATTTGATTTATAGTATAATATAATTATTCTATTCCACGTAAATGAATCAAAATATCCTTATAAATTAATTTCATTATTAATATTAAAATTAAATATAATTTTATTTAAAAAATAATTTAAATGCATAATAAATAAAATTTTTATTTGACTTAAAAATAAAAAATATTTTTAAAATTAATTACTTATTCTATTTACTTAATTTTTTTTTAAAAAAATTGATTAAGAGAGTTAAAATTTTAAAATAATCAGTAATATATATATATATATATATATATATATATATATGAAAATATGTAAAAATAAATAAATAGTGGTGTGCTTGGACTTCCCAATAATTTTTAAGGGGAAAAAAATGAAAATACTATATTTCATAGTATAAAAAATACCATTTTTTTTAAAATTTTTTTTATGAAATATGTATCTCATAACAATTGTGAAATTGTTATTTTATGTAATTAATATTTTTTATCTAAAATTTGAAACAAAGTAAAAAAAAATTAATTATTACATGATAACTGTTCTATTATTAATCAATTTCACATACCAAATATAGCTTTCAAGATAATTATTTTATTTTTTGTGTATTATATTATGCGAATAAAATATAGTTTAAGCTCCTAATTCTATGAAAATATATATTTGAAATAAATTTTATATTAAAATTAAATTAAAAAATTATTAATAAATATATTTTTTTAAATAAAATTCAAATTTATTAAAAAAAAATTCAAATTAATTTCTAAAAGTAAAAAAAAAAAAAAAAAAATCCCTTTTCTGAGACTGACATGCGAATCAACGTGGCGCAATTATCACCAGTTTGACACAATATACACTCTTTTTCGGCCTACAATTTTTCTCCCTCTCGCTCTGTCTCTCTATCGCTCATCTCTCTCAGAAGAATCCTGTTTTGGAAGCAACGTTTGGCAGAGAAAAATAAAAATAAAAAAATAAAGAGAGAGAAAGAGTCGCGTCACTTCTCAGAGCTCGCGATTCGATCTCATCGCTCAGATCCCTTCTTCAGAACAGGTAATCTCTCTCTAGATCCTTAATATTTTAGTGTTTATTTATTTATTTTGTTCGATTTCTAAGCTAATTTTTTAATTTTATTTTCAGTTCGATTTTAATTTTATTTTCAGTTCGATCTATCGATTTTTCGATATTACCTAGTTTTTTGAATTTTTTTTTGAAATGATTGATTTGGGAAATTATTTGGCTTTGCTAACTGTTATTATTCAATTTTATGGATATGATAATAATAATAGAGTTTTAGAGAGATGGGGCTGACCTTTACGAAGCTATTTAGCCGGTTATTTGCCAAGAAGGAGATGCGAATTTTGATGGTGGGTCTTGATGCCGCTGGTAAGACGACTATTTTGTACAAGCTCAAGCTTGGAGAAATTGTCACCACTATTCCTACCATCGGTGAGCTCCTGATTCGCTTGTGTAGCTATTTTTTAGTGTATGTTAATGTTAAACATGGACTAGATGTTTTTAAGAGCTAACTCATCATTTTTTGTGCTTTTATGTGTATGGTATTGTCATAAGCTTATGGTGAATTTCATGTAGTTCAATAATTTCTCTGTGTTCTGCATATATGAAATGACTATCATTAATTTGTATGAGAATATCCAGCTCAGCTCAACAAAATTAATTGGGGTAGGCTATATGGATTCTTTGTTTCTATTCTAAACAATTCTGGCCTACTTCTTCTGATAGTTGTATGAGAATATCCAGATGGATAAAATTTTGAAATTTGAAAGGCCATAAATTGACTACTTTAACTTGGACAAGTATCGATAAATCATTGTTATGACTACATTTGATAATAGTGAATCTATATGATGCATTGGTAATATATTTTTTTGAGTGATTATGGATTGTTAAGCTAGTAGCTTGATACCTCAATATTTATTTGGATATATCACACTCCATGATATCTAATTTCCCCTTTTCTGCAACGTTTGCAAGCTTCTCATCTGGATGTTTGCTTTGCGTTGTACTACTGATGTTTTTTGTGCACATTAAAATGTAGCCGTGTGAGCTTATTTGATTTGAAATAATCATATTTATTTTATTATTTGCAGGATTTAATGTGGAAACAGTTGAATATAAGAACATAAGCTTCACTGTTTGGGATGTTGGTGGTCAAGACAAGGTATGCATGTCTAATGCAAATACATATAAAAAAAATTATAACCACAACATGATGTGCTATTAATGTATTCATAAGTTTGTGTGTACTTGAAATCTGAATTTACCTTGTAGTTTCTATGATTTCCTAATGTGAACACTGGTTTTGTACTTTGATAATGAGATACTTAACTAGAACAATATGTTTTTGCCAATGTTCAGTATATGTGTTTATGTTGTTTGTTGGATGATAAAGCATAAAACTATATTGAAATTGTTAATCTCTAAAATATAGTTTTAGTGTGGTTTTGAGTGTTGAAAATTGTATCTTACCTGGGATGACTATATATACCTTTCCAATTTAGTTAAGCTCTTAATTCCAAACTAATTGTGATTGGCTGAATGAGAATCATTAATGAAGTAAAATAGGAAGGGAAAATTGTGTTTGATGATATTATCTTGCTTATAAAGAAGACTAATCCTTATGTATCTCTTTGCAATTGCCGGAACTGGTCTTGAATGTAGGTGACTAGGTGGCTTATGTTTTGATTTTATCAGCAATTCAGATATCATGGCATTTGGCAGTGATTTTATTGATTATTAGGCATTGGAAAAATTAAAACTGTGACCTTTTGTTTTGCATGAACATGTGAAATAACACTTATGGATAATTATTGGCATGGGATCCCTTTTTTTGCACTAACATTTGAAATAGCATATTAAGGCATCTTTTTAGTTGATTTGTGTGTGTTTCTGCATCCAATCCATTATTTTCGCTTCACTTGTTTGGGTCTTTTGTTTTTAGTGATTTTTTTTTGTCTGCACGTGGGTGTGCATGACGTTATTCTTTTTCCTACAAATGCAGATCCGCCCTCTGTGGAGGCATTACTTCCAGAACACCCAGGGTCTTATATTCGTGGTGGATAGTAATGACAGGGATCGAATTGTTGAGGCAAGGGATGAGTTGCATAGAATGTTGAACGAGGTATACTACCATGTTATGTGTCTCCATGTTCATTGATTTGCATGCTATGATTCCTTGTCACCATCAATGGATAAATTATAAGTAGTCTTGTAACATCATCTTCCATTAATGTTAGTTTTCATAACTAACATTGCATATGCTTTTCCTGCATACCTTGTAATTAATTCACTGGTCTTGATGGTTGTCTTGATCAAAATTATGACTACAGTTTGTATTGGCTGTGTGTTTTAATTTAAGAATGGTAACTTCACACACTTGCCTTCTTATGTACTGATGCATTGTCAAGGTAACTTCAACTCTGCCCATGGTCCTGTTTTCATATGGCCTTATTTATGCCATTTTCCATAAAAAAAAATAATACTAGACGTACTACTATTTCTGCATTGCCTATTTACCCTGCCTGATGTGGCTCAATAGTTAATACCAATGATGTGATGCTAGCATGCCACACTAAAAATTCATGGGTAGGTATGGATTATATAATGAACAGGTTGATACTGCATTTGGTAGATGGCCGAGGTGGTGGCATAAAAAGCATTATTATCTATTTGAAATGGGAGGATTATTATACTGGTTACATTAGGATCAACTGATAGATTCTGGTCCGAGCTACATAAAAATCTGATGTTAATCTGGTTGCAGGACGAACTGAGAGATGCTGTTTTGCTTGTGTTTGCCAACAAACAAGATCTTCCTAATGCAATGAATGCTGCAGAAATAACTGACAAGCTTGGGCTTCATTCTCTCCGTCAACGCCACTGGTAAATAAATTTTGGATTTTTTGTATCTAAGTGCCTGTTAGATTGCGCCCTTTCGCTTTGTTACAAAGAATGCCTTTCAAATGAATTGAGCAGTTATAAACAGTTTGACAGAACAGGGAACAATGTGGGTGTGCCTGAATGATCATAAAATTAATCATTTAAAAATTTCAATTTTCTCTTGTTAAAGTTGGACATTCACCTCTATTTCGTGTTCTTAAATAGGGGAATCACCGACATTTCTTTTTGCTGAATCTGGAGGTTTATCTAAGTCCAGACAACTAGAATTGGCCAAAAAACAATTTTGAGCAGACATAATTTTGAAATTCTTTTTAACATTTGGAATGTGTCAACAATAGGAACCTAGGGCTTCAACCTTTACTGAATTGATGGTTGTTGATTAATTAGGTACATCCAGAGCACGTGTGCGACATCTGGAGAGGGCCTTTATGAGGGGCTGGAGTGGCTGTCCAACAACATTGCTAGCAAGGTGAGTACATGAACTAGTGACAAATGCAAAATGCATCGAGTTAAACAAGATTTTATGACAGGTTAATATTGTGAGGTTGTTGGAAGTTAGATTAATTATGAATAATAAGTAGAAGAAAACAAGATGACTATTTAACTTCAATGTTGAAATTATTTATATTCTGTTTATTGATTGCTTCTTTTCATTTCTGTTTCCAGGCTTGAAACAAGCTCAAGGATTTTGGTTGTTGTCTAGAGTTTTGAGACTTGCAATTCTGGAAAGCCAAACTCCTCTTTTGTTCAGTGACTTTTGTGATAGCAGAATGTTTGTTTAGATCTATACATTATATAATATGGGTTTGTGCAATCTGTTTTAGCTAGTACTTCTCTCTTAAAAAACCTAAGTGTGTGTTTGGGAACAGCAATCTATGTTTTTCATATTTTCTTATATATTTGAGAGCACCTGCTATTTGATAATTTGGAATAGCAGTCGCAGAATGTGCTTCATATCACCTCCGTGCCCTCCTCATCGTCTCAATTTCAGTTTCTTCGAAAAACTTCAATGGGTGCTGGACATGGAGCTGAACATATGGTATTATGAATTCTAATTGTAAGGTGTAGAGCTTGAATATCACAGCAGAGGTATCAGATTTTGATCTGGGCTCTCCAATTTCAACGTTAGCACTTTCTTTCGATAGAGTAATGTAGAAGCGAGGATATTTTACCAATTAAAAAAGAAGAGGGCCCGTGAAGTGAAATGAAATTAGGATTCTAATGCAAACTTTTATATGTTTTCTAACAATATATATTAGGATTATATATTCTGTTATTAGATTAAGAAAAGCTTCTGGCCTTATTTGGGAGAATTGAGTGATTCTTTTCTTTTCTTTTCTTTTTAGTTATAATCAAAATAGACACTATGCATAGCCAGGAGGGGAAAAGAAGAAAATGAAGGAAAATTTCTTTTAATGTTCTCTTTCATTCCTCTTCACCTAGTTGAAATTTATTACAATTAAAAAGAAGGAAAATTTTATATTTTTATAACTATAATTTCCTTCTCTTCCTCATAATTTAAACAAGAAAAAGTTATTTCTCATCCCTCTCTTTTTCTAAACACAATAAGGTATATGTTTTTCTTCTTTTCTCCTCCTTTTAAAAACCGCTCCTTTCTGTTCTTATCTTATAACTATAAAAATTAAGAAATTTTATTTAGAGTTATAGATTCCTCAATTAAGGTTAATGGCAGTAATGAGACCTATCAAAAATATATATATTTTTGGTAAATATAAAATTACTTAAAAAATATATCTTTATAATTAATCAAAATAGAAATAAATCATATCACCATTACTATTTCCACAACATGTTTACTGTCCTTCACTCAAGTCTTCTATTGTCCGTCTATAAAAAGGCTAAAGTATTCAATCTTATAAAATTCAATGAACATTTTTTTTTTAAAAAAAAAAAATTATTTTAAAAAAGAAAGAGTCAAAATGTGTATTAGACAAAATCTGTAACTGTTTTCTCTGCCTATCCTTTTATAGTATAGGCAATTAGGTTTGGATTAAAACGTTATTTTTCCTATCTTAGAAATGGAAAATTTTGTTCTAAGGCTTTGATCATGTTGAATTTGTAAAGCAAAGATTTCTTATGCCGCCTTTCACATGAATATTTATTAGCTTCTGACATTCGAATTGGACTTCTTACAAGCGAATAATGCTTGCTTCCACCGCCCGCTTTTACTTAGACCTAAACGCTAATTTGGCGCCAGAATTTTTAATAGGATAATTTTAAATGATGCAATTGCGTTTGACACAATAAGAATAATTATGTAATTTTTTTACATAACTTATGATGTAAAATAAAAATAATTATTATTATTTATTTATTACTATATGAATATGATGTGTTCAAATTATATTGATTTGCGTCAAATTTTTTTTAACACAATTTACGTTACCTAATATTACCTTTTTAATATTATCTCATAATTATGGTCATATTTTTTAGCCATAATTAAAACATAAACTTTTGAAATAGGAGCAAATGAAGCGGTGTAACACACTTCATTATTTATCAATTAAATAGCACTAAAAATGAAATTTGAAAATCAAATGAAATAATACTCTAGCCTTTGATAACGATCCAAACGGCGATGGACGTTTACTCCAGAAGCTACCTCCTCTCTGGTACCGGCAAGGTGATGCTGTCGCTGGCTCCATCACAAACATCTCTCCGACGCCAACTTCCGTTCAAACCTGAATGACACTTTTCGTAAGTAATGAGCAAGGAGAATTGAGTGGAGTGAGGATCAAGTGACAGTTGGCCTAAGATTTCTCACATCCTAAGATTGCTAATGTCCTCCTCTTCCTATAATTACTATAATTACAGTAGATTTAATGAGGAAGGCCATAGGGGCGAATTCAAAAAAAAAAAAAAAAAAAATTATTAGTGAGAATAATTAATTTTTAAATTCATGTGCAATCATACATACACATATATAAAAATAATATCACATTTATATAGATAAATATACATATATAAAAACATAATATTAATTTAAAAAATTACAATTGTTTCCTTCACATTTTCATACGTTGAAATTTTTGTATAATTTTTTTTATTATGAACACTATTAAACACGTTTTTCTCTATATAAATAATCATACAATCATTCAATCATTCATCTCCTACATGATTAAGTCTTTTTTATTGGAATTTTTTTATTATTATTTTTATTTCTAACATAAAAGGTAGTCTAAAATTACAAGAGTAATCTTAAAATTATAATAAAATTAAAATGTTTGTAAATTGTAATTTAATTGAGACAAAAAAATAATAAAATTTAATGAGATAACGAGGCAAAATTTAATGGGGACATATTTATAAATACATACTCCCTCCGGTTCTCAATAACTGTCTTTTTAGAAAAATGATTTTGTTTCAATATAATTATCGTTTTAGGAGTTTAATGCAGCATTTATTAGCTTTTTTTCAACTTTATCCTCATTTCAATTCCAATATTTCATATGTTTTTTCTTATTTGGTGAGAGAAAAAAATAGTATATTTGTCCATATTAATTAAAATTAAAGGTATTTAATAGTTTTCTTAATATGTGTGCATTCTTATAAAACGACAGTTATTGTGAAACGGAGGGAGTATATTTTAAGAAAAAAATTATAAAATTCGGTGGGGGCAGCTGCTTCCATTCCTCCTTGAATAGATCAGCACACTATCTTTAGATTGACAAGTAATCATCTATTGCTACTTCAAGTTGGTATTTCTTCTCTTTAACCTCCTAGCTCATTCTGAAACATAATTGAATTTTCTTTCCTTCTTATTTTCCCTTTACAGTTTTTTTATTTTATTTATTCTTTTATATAGCTTTTTTGATTTCTAAGTTTAATAAACAGATTTAACTTGTCAATTTTCTACGCAGATAACAATAATTATTAAGTTTGGCAAAAAAAAAAAAAAAAAATTATTATTATTATTAAGTCATGAAAGCATAAGTGGGGCCTTTTAGATTTTGAACTATAACAACTTTCTTTTCTAATGAAGAAGTGGTGGTGGCGGCTCGCCGGTGAGGGACTTGATTTGCATTAATAGACTTAATTTAATAGTAATGGTAAGTGTATATCACATTTAGATGTAAACATGAATTTAAATTTATTATCATTAGGTTTAATAGATAAATTTACATTAAATTTTACATATTTTTGTAAATATATATATATATTTTTGTCAATTCTATCCCAATTTAAAAATTAATTGCAATTTTATCTTGAAGCAAAATTGAAAATGGTAATAATAATATTCATATTAATTTGAAAGGTAAAAGTGAATTGATTTTGAAATTTATTACATCATACTATTAATTTAATCTTTAATCTTTAATAAGAATCAATTGGATTCTCAAACTTTGTAAATTTGGTAAATTACTAATAATTAAATGAATAACTCAATTAATCAAATTGCAAAATTAATTTTTTTAAAATTTTAATTGAAATTTAAAGATTAAATTAACAATATAATATAATAAGTTTAAGAATCAATTTAACCTTTTAATTAGTAAAAAACTTTTACAATAGTAATTTAGGGTAGAATTACAACTAAAATTTTAAATTGGGATAGAATTAAAAAAAAAAAAAAAAAAAAGGAGAGCTAATTAATTGAGGTGGGTATATATATAGTTAATGAATTTAAGCTCTACATTCAAGATTGGGAAATAAAAAATTAATAAAACTCCATTGGGCATATTTAGTTTTTCTTTTTTTTTTTATTTATAAAAAAAAAGGCTATAAATTGTATCAATATATCGTTAAGCCATTAAATGAATAAATAAAAAAAATAACTTAATAATAATGAAAATACAAAAGTTGAAATCTTTCTATTTTTAAAATTTTTATTATTAAAGGAAAGTCTTATCCACAATTATATGAATTGAAATTAATAATATATAGTCACATGTGAGTACTTTATAATCACTAAAACAAACACATCTAAACACATGTGAAAGACTTTGTGATGTCCAATGATGAGCTAGCTAGGTAGGTCTAATTCTACAATTAATGGAAGTGAAGCAACTTCCAAACAAGATGTAATTACACTAAGAATCATTTATTAAATTCATAGTATGGGGTTGTTTTATTGCTTTTCAATAGTTGAAGACAGCCTAATCAAAACATTAACCACAAATTGTATTTGTGGTAGGTATTGATTCTTCTATATTATTAATTAATTTATTATCTTTCCATTAATTAAAAAAGAAGAAGTTTGGCATCTAATTAGACTCTACATTTAGGGTTATCATTAGTTGTCATCACATGCAAATGTTATTGGAAAAAAAAAAAAAAAAGGTGAGAGTGAGCCTCTTAATTTCTAGCCACTAATCTATAAAATTATCATTGATTTTAAGTACTACTTTCTTAATTTCTTTAAGACTTTCCCTAATTCAGAAAGAAAGGGCAAAATATTTCTTGTTAAGGCAAATTAAGGGACCCCATAGATTTAGCAACTTAATTAATGATGACTATATAATGGGACCTCAAGATTATGGGTTATGACTTATAAGAATTGATTGTCTCACGCGCTTTCAAGGCATTGAAAAGTCACACTCTCCCACACAAACCGTGTTTCACCTTGGAATCGCAAATTTATATATAACAATTAACAGTATAAAATTATAATTGAATTAATAAAAAAAAAAAAAAGCAGACTTACTCATTGCAGGAAGGCAATGAGTAAAAGCAGACTTGCTAGGATAAGGAGAGTGGCCTTTACAACTACAGTGTATCATCTCTGGCAAGAAAAAAATGTGTTGTTTCAAAATGTACAAAAAAAAAAAAAAAAAATAGTGTTCGTGTTATTGATAGAATTAAATGTAATATCAAATGTAAATTCATGTGCAGAAGGGATAGATGGGATTAATTGTTGCAAATTAGTGAAACTTACTTGGATAGATGTCATATCCTAGACTAAGTCTTATTTGACTAAGTCTATTTTGGTTTTGTCTTCCTTTTATTTAAGAGATAGTGATTTACTTCTTATCTAGCAAAACAAATTCAAAAGCAGGTTGGTGTTGGTTGAGATCTTTTAGGAATTTTTTTAGTAATTATAGAGTTTATTTTTGATGTATCAAAGCAGATCTTAATTGAGTAATAAAAGTTTAGTTGCAGCAAATTATCTCTGTCTCCTTTTTATTTATTTATTTATTGTTTCTTGAGTTCTCATATTCTATCACATGGTATCAGAGTTTGGTTGCCTAACAAGTGCTTGATTTTATTACTCAAAGAAGATGAATGGTGGAAGCAGTGGCTCTAATGCCTTTGTAGACAAGCTTGTTGGTAACAATTATAGTTACTGGAAGCTATGCATGGAAGCTTATCTACAAGGACATGATTTGTGGGATCTTATCACTGGTGATGATGCTGTAATTCCAGAAGATACACCACAAAATGTAGAATTGCGGAGGAAGTGGAAGATCAAGCGTGGCAAAGCTTTTTGCAAACATCAATTAGTAAAGAGTACATCAAGCATGTTCGAGACGTGAATTTGACAAAGCAAGTGTGGGAGACACTTGGAAGGTTGTTCACCCAAAAGAACACAATGAGACTGTAGTATTTAGAGAACGAACTTGGTGGGATGACTCAAGGTGATTTTTCAATTCCAGAATATTTTTTGAAAATTAAAACCTTGTGTGCTGAAATTTCAGAATTGGATGCTGAGGAGCCTATGAGTGAAAGTTGTTTCTATCGTTATCTCATTCGTGGACTATGGAATGAGTTTATGCCATTTATCTCTTCGATACAAGGGTGGGCATATCAGCCTTCTATCATTGAGTTGAAAAATTTGCTTTCAACTTAAGAAGCTTTGGTGAAACAAATGGCTAGCAACAACAAACTATCTCTCTTTCAAGTGGAGGAAGTTCTTTATACAAAAGACAATGCAAAAGGTAATTTCTCCAATAACGAGCAATCCAAAACTGAGGGCAGTCCAAAGGCAAATCAAAGGATTGTTATAGGTGTGGAAAACTGGGACATTTAAAGTGCGATTGTCGTGTGAAGGTGGTGTGTAATCGATGCGGGATACTAGGTCATATTAAGCAAAATTGTCGTGTCAATCTCACAGAAGCAGAAGCAAATATTGCACATGAAGTTAGTGAGCCTAAGGAGCCCAAATGGGAGTAGTGTTTATCCATTGAAGTTATTGATCAACCAGCTGACATGACTTTTGTTGTGCACCAAACCGAAGCAGATATAAATGCTAATGTTTCCATAGATTACAACAAAGAATGGATAGTTGATTATAGCTTCTCTCATCATCCAACTGGAAATGCTACTTTACTTTCTAATGTTTATCTGCACTATGGAAAGAGAGTTATAATGACAGCTGATAATTCATTACATCCTATAATGAAAGAATGATACTTCAATGTCAAAGCCGATATCTTGAATGTCGGAGATGTTTCTCTCAAAGATTTTTATCATGTTTAGGGCTTAAAAAAGAATCTTGCCTCGGTTTCTCAGTTAACTAACTTTGGGAGGTATGTTCTTTTTGGTCCAAATGATGTTTAGACCAAAACTATCTCAAGTGGAGGATGTTTTTTATACAAATGATTTCAAGAGGTATGTTCTCTCAAAGCTATCTCACATCCATGTGCTTGTCATGGTTGCATGCGAAGAACCTTCCGAGAGAGTTGTAGGCAGCAACTATAAAATTAGCTTGTCATGTCATAAATTTTATACCTCCATAGCCAGAGACAGAATCATCTCATTTTGAAGAACTATATCACCACAAACCCAATGCAAGTTACTTTCGAGTTTTTGGCTCAATTTGTTATCTCAAAAACAAGTCGGACTAAACTTGACCCAAAGTCTAGGCATTGTATTTTTTTGGTTATGACACTCACAGGAAAGGATGGAGATGTAGGATCCAGAAACAAAGCAAATTATTGTTTCATGTGATGTGGTGTTTGACGAAATTTCATCCCATCAAGTTGATGCAAAATATAGATGGAGGCACAACTGATCTTTCACCCTTGTTTGGTGATGATGTATCTAGCAAGAAGGGTAACAATGTTACTCATTCCAGAGAAAACATTTAGCAACATGATGAGACTATTGGGATTGCGATTCAGAGGTCTTCTAGATAAAGAAAGCAGCATGATTATTTAACTGATTATAAAGTCCAATTAAATCATTGTTCTGTTGTATATTGCTTTTTAATGGGAGATTCATGTGACGATGAGCCCAAATCCCACAATAAAGCTAAAGGCATCTTTGAGTGGGAATAAGCAATGCGAGAGTAAATATCAGCTTTAAATAAGAATTGCACGTAGGAGCTTGTTCCAAAACCAAAGAATGTCGATTTAGTTTCTTGTAAATGGGTTTACAAATTAAAGAAAAGAGCTTATGATACCATTGACAAGTATAAAGCTTGTATTGTTGCTCGTGGTTTTACTCAACAATATGGGCTAGATTACTTATAGACTTTCAGCCCTGTTGTTAAAATGGTGACAATTCGAAAAATTATTTCATTAGCTGCTTGCAAAAGTTGGAAATTGTGGCAACTAGACGTGAAGAATGCATTCCTCTATGAGGAATTGAATAGTGATATTTTTATAGAGCAGCCATATGGTTTTACATCTAAGGAGTTCCCTAATTATGTGTGCAGGCTCAAGAAGGCTTTGTATGGACTCAAGCAAGCCCCATGTACTTGGTATGGTAAGATCGCTCAATACCTTACTTTTTGTGGTTTCAAGTCTTCAAATGCAGATTTCAGTTTATTTGTCAAGAAAACTTATTCTGTCTGCACAATGCTCCTTCTCTATGTGGATTATATGATTATTACCGGTGATGATGATGCTGAGATAACTCATCTTCAAGATGCCTTATCTCTTCATTTTGAAAAGAAGAGTTTGGGGGAAGCTAGCTGTTTTCTTGGCTTGGAGGTTAAAAAATCAAATGGATATTTTGTTTCTCAAAAGAGATAAGCAGCAAGTTTATTGAATCGTTTTTATATGGGGGAGTCAAAGACAATGACTACTCCTATGGAACCTTACTTGAAGTTAACTAGAGATGGAGGAAAACTACTGGAAGATGCAACACTTTTTCGACAACTTGTTGGTAGTTTATTCTATTTCACTATCATAAGGCCCGGCATTTCATATTCTGTAGGAGTCATCTCTCAGTTTATGGACAAACCATATGAGAGTCATTTAATTGGAGTAAAGAGGATTCTTCATTATGTGAAAGGCACTCTAAATTTTGGGTTATTGTATAAATAGTATATACCATTTTGTTTGAGTGGTTTTGTAGATGCCGATTGGGCAGGTGATGTGAATTATAGGCGCTCCACAATAGGATATTATATTATTTTAATACAGGTTCAACAATAGTCTCATGGTGTAGTAAAAAGCAAGTTGTTGTTACTCTCTCTAGTTGTGAAGTTGAATATGTAGCAACTACTATAGCCACTCAAGAGTGTATGTGGCTTAAAAGGCTTATTGAAGAAACGTTTTCTACCTTTGACTATCTAATTCCCATTCACTATGACAATAAAACTGCAATTAAGCTTGCTGGAAATCCGGTGTTTCATGCCCGTACAAAACACATTGAAACACACTATCATTTTGTTTAAGAGAAAGTTTTGACTTAAGACATCCAATTGCAGAAAATAAGAACCGAAGACCAAGTTGCTGATATGTTTACCAAAGCACTCTCCAAAGAAAAATTTGAAAGTTTTCGAAGTGCTCTTGGTGTTGTTGATAGTAAGTTTGCACTAAAGAGGAGTGTTACAAATTAGTGAAATTTAACTGTACATATGTCATATCCTAAACTAAGTCTAACTTGGTTTTGTCTTCCTTTTATTTAGGAGTTAGTGATTTACTTCTTATCTAGCAAAACAAACTCAAAAGCACGTTGGCGAGTAAATTGCTAAGGGGATCACCAAACTATGAGTGTTATTTCAAATTGGTCATTAACCATTTTTTCATCTCAGATTTGTCACTGAACTTTAAAAAATGTATCAATATACGGTTATCTGACAGTACTAAACCAAAATTTCGGCCGGTAAGCTAATGTGGCATGACATGTCAGCAAGTTGGACCAATCAAACTGACACAATAGCAACACGTCATCGCCACGTCAATAATTTTTTCCACATCAGTTGCCACTAACTCAAGTAAATTTGAATTAAAGTGGGCTCACTTGCTTAAAATGCTCAGTGAATCATTGACACGTGTTGGAGAGAGAAAACTAAAAAAAATTACCATCTCCCTTCCTCTTTCTCTTCCTTGATATGTTGCAACTCTCTTCTCTTTCCCTTTAAGCACTAGTTAAAGCAAAGAAAGCATAACTAGTTTTACCATAACCCTCACCAATCAATTCATATATCATAAGAATCAAAGCTCATTTACACAGATTTCATATATATCATCCATTAAATAAAAAACCCACTATTAAAATACAGCAACAATCAATCTCTTCTTTGTCACTTTCGTTGCAAAACTAATTCTCTGAATTTCTCTTCTTTAGATGCGAAAACCACTTCCATATGGTAGCGCGATTCTTCACGCACACCCTTCTCTGTGGTCTCTTGAGATCCCACTCTTACCGTTCCCATTTATTTCAAAACACATATGGGCTTCTCTTCTCATGAATAATCATCTTGTCAGTACAGTTCCGTACGTTGCCTATCCGTGACTTTTGTTGCATTTGGGAGATAGAGCCTTAATGATCTTTGGCAATCCCTGAATTATGAAGATTTGTTGTTGGATTTTTGTTTTTTGCTTTTTCTCTGCCTTTTCGCATCTGGGTCTCTCTCATTTGATAGTTTTCACCAGGCGTAAGTAATTTCTTGGTTTGTTAGTAAGTGTATCAGCTATGTTAGGAGATGTTGTTTTTAATGAGTTAATGGAATCATTTGTTGCTGAAATTATGGAAAATTAGTTGGTTTGTTTGTGTATTTAAATCACAGTTCAAATTCAATAAAAGGTGTGTCATTTTTCAGTTATCCTCTCTTGCCTATTAACTGTTCGATAAAAGTTTTGTGTGTTCTATTTTTCTCTTCTACCTCTTTTATTTTTGCAGTCTAAGAGAGAAGGTTTTTGTATTGATAACCAGGTTATAAATCTAATAAAAATATTAAGAAAATTAAAATTTAGTATAAATCTTTTTTTTTGGTATTATTTAATTATTTTACAGTTTTTCCTTGATAGTATTTGATTAATTCAGCAAGCATGCATGGTGACTCACAACAATATTCATTTTCCCAAAACAATTTCCTTTGAAAATCAACAATATTAATTCAGCAGGCATGCATGATGATTTTGAAGATGACCCAGCTAGCTATTTTTGCAATCTGCACGAGTAAAAGATATTTAGCAGATCTTTATAAATATGAATATCAATAAAAATCAATTTGGATTGGAAAGAAAACAAAAAGAGAGAAGATCGAGAGAGAGAGAGGTGAAAGAGAATGATGGTGAAGATAGACAGAAAAGAGAGCGAGAGAGAACGAGGATAAGAAATGATGAGAGAAGAGATCGAGGGAGAGAGAGAGAGAAAGGGAAACAGTGGAAAAAAATAATTAATTTCTCTCCTCATATGTCACTCATGCATTGGAAGTTAATGGTAATTTTGAATAAATGGGTTCCACATTCTACTAATTTAACTTAACTGATGTGACATCCGATGTGGCATAACTATGTGACATGGCGTTGACGAGGCAATGATGTGTTAGGATGAGTCATCTGATTTGCTGACATGGCATGCCACATCAGCCTACCAGTCGGAAAATGCATCCGATCGGTCCAAGTGACCGTATAATGATATAAATGTCAACGTTTAGTGACAAATTTGAAACAAAAAAATAGTTAATAACCAATTTGATACAACACCCATAGTTTAGTGGCCTTCCTAGTAATTTACCCGCACATTGGCGTTGGTTGAGATCTTTTAGAAAAATCTTTAGTATTTATAAAGTTTATTTTTGATGTATCAAAGCAGATCTTCATTGAGTAATAAAAATTCAATTGCAGCAAATTATCTCTGTTTTCTTTTTATTTCTTTCTTTATTGTTTCTTGAGTTCTCATTTTATCGGGTCTAGCAAAATGTATAAGTCCTAAGGGGCATTACTCTCTGATTTGTATTGTTTCATTCTTTGGCAATAATATAATTATTGTCTAAAAAAAATATTGAAAAATGAAAATTTTAAGTTCTTACTTTCTAACGGTTAAGTTTTGCTTACATTGAATACATACATCAATATAATGAAATAAGAATACATGGAGCAAAAAGTAGTATTGATATCTTTTTACTGGATAAAAAATAGATAAAAGAGTTATATTATATTGATTAAAATATCTCATCACTCATTAGTTTAGTATATGAAATAAATCTATACACTTAGTGTATGTAATAATTTTTTCTAACTGTTAATTGTTAGTAATTAGTTTTCTATAATTGTTTTATGTTATCCATAACTATTGAACCAAACATACTTTAATTTGAATTGAATATATATATATATACACCAAGACGTAGAAGAGTAATAACTAGAGTTGAATACAATGAGTTGTCTGGATAATTCACAAGCTGTGCAAGAAAACCTGAATACCATGTGTCGATTGCGGAGGAAAGGACAAAGGGGAGAGGGGATGGTATACAGAAGAGGAAAAAAGATAGTTTCAAATTTACAAAATCGTTCTTGTTACTTTTCAATCTATAAGAGTATAATTAAGGATATTTTTAACTAAAAATAATAGATAGATCGCTAACTTGTCCCTGTAGCGGGCAAGTTAAACTCCCCATAATATAAATAATCAAATTAGAAGAAATTTAAAAAAATAGAAAATACCTAACTTATAATTAAATTTAAAAATTAAAAATAATTAAAGACAATTTAATTACAATATTTTAAATAATGATATTTTATTAATAAGCCAAATATATATAAATAGTACTTTCAAATTTGGTCTATTTAAATGATAAGTAATTCTTTGAATGAATTCGAATTTAATTGAATTAAAAGAAAATTTCTTATTAGAGATGATCGTGCATGCAACAACGCTCCCTTTACCGGTGGTGGGCTAAAAACTTTGAAGGGCTGCACTCAGTTATGACCACAACATGGGTTTTCTATGATTAGTATAAAACCAATGTATCTTTTGGATGAAATGTCACAATGCATAAGCTTATTGATAGGGAAATTAAGGAAGAATTGAGTTTCTTCACTTTCTTGTAATAATAAGATTATGATGAGTCGTTATAATTAATACTTGCTTGGGTTGATTTCGTTAGGAATTAGTCTTTTTGTTGAGATTTATTAGTGTTTTAGTTTAAGCCAAGGATTCCCAATCCCATCCACATTTGCCAATTTGTCCTTAATTTTTCTTGTACTCCTTGAGGATTTGTGTGGATAGAGAGCTATAGATACCTAATTTCTACTTTGATCTTCTATCTAATCATGTGACTAGCACTAAATAATTAATTAAGTTAAAAATTTTAATGTGAATTAAATCTATAAGTTTTAATCAATATTCCTTTTGCATATATAATCATGGATCGATGTAGATGTAATCATTCAAATAAAGTCTAATCACTAAAAAAATCTAAATCTTTTAAAAAATTATAATGGTATAATATGAACCTTTTAAAATATATATATATATATATTTTAAATTTTAATTTTAAAAATTAATTATTAAAATATCTACTCATCATTTAAAGTTATATTTATGATTAAATAGAGATCGATACATAATTAATTATATGATAGAATTATTTATAATTCTGACCAATATATATAGAATTAAATCTTATCCTTTAATAATTAGATTAATTATTTCTTTATTGCAAGCATGTTGATTTACCGATAAATAACTTCAATATACTTTTAAAAATTCAAAGAAATTAAGTTTCTGAAAACTGTAATCTAACATTTATAACATATCTATGTCGGTGTCTTCTATGGTTATTTTATTTTAAAATAAAGTACAATACTTTATTTTTTATAAACTTTACGAAAAAATGGTTTAATTTACGAAAAAAATATAAGGAAATTGTAATTTTTCGTAAAAGAGCTATTTTTTTTTTATAATTATGAAATTATTTTCCATTTTTGTTAATTTAGGAACTTTTTTCGTAAAGTTTTTATTTTGTACAAAATAAGTCATATTTTTGTAAAATTAAAATTTTTTTGCAACTAAGAAAAATTACGAAAAAATAGTTTTATTTACGAAAAAATATAAGAAAATTGTGCTTTTTTGTAAGAGAACCATTTTTTTCATAATTACGAAATTATTTTTCTTTTTTGTTAATTTAAAATTTTTTTCGTAAAGTTATTATTTTACACAAAATAAGTCATATTTTAGTAAAATTAAAATTTTTTTCGCAACTAAAAATAAAAAATAATTTAATTTATGAAAAAATATAAAAAATTGTGATTTTTCGTAAAATAAATTTAATTTAATTTTTAACAAAATAATCATAAAATGTAATCATAAAAATTCAAATATTGAATATAAAAGTAAGGCACATTAGGATTTGGAATTTGAATATCCTATTTGTGTGTAATTAACATTTTAATTCTCGTTATTTCATAATTAATATTTTTAATATTCAAAATTTATTAATGACCAACACTTTAGTATTAATACTTTTAATTCTTAAATCAATGAAAGTTTTATAAACTAAAATGTCAATAATTAAAATGTAATTAAAATGATTATAATTTTACAAATAGAACTAAAGTGTTGCTACTGTAGAAAGAAATGTTGTTATCTTAATTTATTTTTTAAAGACTCGTTAGGGTATCATTTGTTGTATTGTATTTTATAATTTCTCGTATTGTATGTTAATAAAGTTGTCTTCTTAATTTTTTTTTTCAAAGTTCTGTTAAGGCATCTTGTTGATGGAAATGAGACACCTAATTTCAATTTAAATCCAATTACTGTGGAAAGAAATGCTGCAAGACTATCAAATTTACATGGTAATTTTATATTTATGAGTCCATTTTAATTTTATAACTTAATTGATTTTTTTTACTAATGTATTATTTTTATAAAAATAATTTTGCTCTCTAAGATTCACCGAGGCAACAAGTTGATTTTGATGAGAATTACATTCCTAACTTAACTCAACCTGTTATATAAAGAGATCCACGAAATTTACAAGGTAACTTAAAGTTACTTGTATATTTCATGTGAAATAGTTATTTTTATTGTTTTAAGTTATTTTTATTGGATTTGAAATTTTCTTGTTTTAAGTTATTTTTATTGAATGTCATGTGAAATAGTTATTTAAAATTAAGTTGATTTTCATCCCTAAAAATAGGGACGGCTCTTCGTCTCAAAAAATGGGGATGACTTCGTGTCTAAAAATAAGGACGGCTTCGTCTCTAAAAATGGGGATGAGTGTTGTCTTCAAACATAAGGACAATTATCATCTCTAAAATTAGAGACGGAATTGTCTCAAAAAATAGGGACGATTGTTGTCTTAAAAAATAAAGACAATTGTTGTCCCTGTAAAGAGGGACAATAGTTATCCCCAAATAGAGTGCTGAATATAATCTCTCAAAAATAGAGACGACTATTCAAAAATCATCCCTTATAAAATATGGTACGGAATATATATGAGGACAATTAATGGGGATGATTTTTGTCGTCCTGATTTTTAAAGTTTTAAAGTTTTAGAGGATAATTTTGGTTGTTCCCTAAACTCATAATTTTTGTAGTGTGCTTTATTCCAGTTGAATTAACGTGTCAAAAAGATTATCAATTATACATATCATATACATATTATATTTATATTTAAGTTAAAAATAATATATACTTACAACTCATATTTTATTTTCTTCTCTATTAATTACCATTTATGCAAATAAATGCTTAAAAATTACATAATAATGTAAAATATAAATAAAAAAGCATGAAAGAAAAGAGATAAAGTCAAATAACTATATTCTTCTATGTAGGATAATATATAACAAGTAACTATTTAAAAATATGATAAATTACTATTTAGTCATTCAATTTTGATTTCGTCAATTAAGTAGTCATTCCGTCCATTTTAACTGTTAAAAACTTATAAAAAAAACTAAAATATCCCTTATTTTTCTTTAAATTTTTCTCTCACTGCCATAGAAATGAAACCCATGAAATCAAATAACCATGAAACTATGAATGGAACAAACCGCCATGAAACCAAACCTTGATAGCCACACAACAGAAGGACTAGAAACTTCAATCAAAGATAAAGGAATCATCACAATCACAATCACCATCAATCATCACTACATGAAACCATGAATAAGAAAAAGCAAGAAGAAAAAAAGCCTAGGATCATGAATTCATACAGAAATTCATCTATTTTTATTTTAATTAAATATGAAAAAAAGAAAATCAGAAACAAGAAAATCAAGAAAAAAAAACAAGAAAATCATCGGGACTGGATTGGGTTTTCAAAGATCAATTTCAATCTCTGATGGAGGAGATGGCTAGAGCAACTGAACCAGCAACGACAATCGACGAAAAAGAGTTGGCGGCACACGGTAGCTTGAGCTTGCATCTCGAGCTTTGGGTTCTTGCCTACAACGATCGACGCTGGGGACTTGGGATCGTGAGAATCTAGGATCGATGGCAATGGTGTGAGGTCTAGATCCCGATCCAGCACTAGCGAGCGATGACTAGCAATGGCGAGCTCCTCCTTGAGCGTGATTGGAACACGCTAGTGGTGGTGCGATTAGGCTTTGGGTTTAGAGGAGTAAGGGAAAGGGCAGAGGAGGGAGAGAGAAGTGAGAGAGGTGAGAGTAGTTAGGTCATTTTGCAAATATTTACAAACAATTACATATAATTTTTTGTAATTGGTTTACAAGATATATTAGATAATAAAAAAATATTTTTATGTTGACTGACGAAAAAAAAGACGGAATGACTATTATGTCGGACGGAATCAAATATGAGAGACTAATTAGTTAGTTTATCAAAATATAAGGACACGTTTATTAATTAAGACAAATTTCAGAGACTAAAGAGTAATTTACCCCTAAAAATATACAATAATTCATTTTGCAAATATTTACAATTACATATAATTGGATGCTGCATAAAACTATATATCTAGGAAATACTTTTAATTAATAATATAAAAATTAATTTGTGCATCGCACAAGTACGTATAAATATAGCTCTATCACATTGATTGCGATTTGCGGTACCGATATATATATATATATGATTGGGATTTGTTTTTCTTTTTAATAAGATTGTAATTGTATAGATTATCTTACATAATTTCCAGTAGAAAATTTTAAACTTATTGCATGCTATATATATTTCAGACTTTTGCCACATTTATATTAATTGGAATCAAAACTTAAGGTATGTTTCTGCATGGGAGTATAGAACACAAATATGTTACTAAACTTAATTAATTATGATTAGTAAGACTCCAACTTTCAAGTTGATAATATATTTATATATAAGTTTTACTATCAAATCAACTTATGAGGTGTTTGATAACCCAACTTATTAATTAATTTAATATTTCAAACACTTATTAGTTTTAAAATGATTTCATAATATAAAATGGTTTCAACTTAAAATTTTCAATTAAGTCAAAAACCACTTAAAATGATAAATTTAAATATTTGACTTAAAATTTTTATTGAACACGTTCAGCTATTGAGTTTTTAATTTTTTTTTTATTAAAGTAACATTTATACCCTTAAACCACCATAGCAGGTATCTCTCTCTTAATTTTCCTTCTATTATAATTATTTTTTAAAAACTTAAGTTACGTTTGCCCTTATATTTATTTTTTAAAAACTTATGAGAAATATTACCCTAATATGATTGTTGCTTCTAAATATTTTTATTTATGATTTTCATTTTTTTTAAAATTTCAAAATTATATTTAATGGTTAAAACTTAAACATTAATATTACATTATTAAATATGTCCAATAAAAAAATTTAATAGTTTTTAGTAATAACAGTTATCAAACGGATTGATTAGATTTAGCGTTTAAAAATTTCATTATTTATTATATTCAGCACTTAATTTTTTAGTGCTTAATTTTCAGTTTTACCAAACGTCACCTTATTGTTGGAATAGTGAAATTCTTTAAAGAGTTTGAACCTTTATTAAACAAATTTTGGATTTAATAATACTAATTTAATATCATTTGATAATTACTATTAAAATTAACAATTAAAAATAAGTGCATATCTATAATAATATGTTGATAGTGTTACCAAATATCAACATATATTAGTAGCATATTAATAAAGCTATCAAATGTCGATAATAAATTGATAATGTTATTAAGAACTTCTGGTTACAAAAATTTTATACATTAGATGATTTTACAACTAATTTTTATTTACATATAATTCTTGTCTTTTAAACCGTATGTAAATCCTGCTATTAAAAAGGGTTATATGCATTCCACCCCAACCCAATTAATGACTTGAATGATACATAGTTTGATAAGGTGAGTAAGATTATAAAAATATCTAAACAATTTTTTTTTGTTGAACAAAAAGAATAATATCACTTTTATCATCATTTTTCAATTAATTTAGCTCGTATTGAAATTCGAATCCCTAACCTTATAGTCAAGAAGTTAAAGTACTCGAGTACCACATCCATATTTGTTACAAAAATATATTTATCCTTATTTTTGTGTAGATATTTTTGTTAAACATGTATATGTTAGTCTGATTGATAAGAGAGTCTGCTCATCTTCTTATTGATTAAAATTCGATTTTTTGGGTCAGCACCCATAAGGTAATTTCTGAATGGACAGACTGAACGTGGAGATGTACTCTTTGACTCTTTCAAAGATGAGACTTAATCTTGATTGACTAACTAGAAAATACCCTAATTGACTGAAAAAAAAATATATATTATATATATCCCGCCAAATAATGTGGCCATGCATGCAAATAAAAATTGAACATCCATGCACTTGTTATTAATTAACAACATAATTAGGTCAAAAGATCTCTGATTAATATAAAAATTTTATCCTTAGATTGCCTTTATAAAACCCCATGAGCTACCCCTTCAATATCTCATATTATCACATCTTGTCTCTCTTTTTCTCTTTTCTCTCTCTCCAAGAAACAAACAAAAATGGAGAAAAAACCATGCAGCTCTCAAGATGCTGAAGTAAGAAAAGGGCCATGGACTATGGAAGAAGACTTGATCTTAATCAACTACATAGCCAACCATGGTGAAGGTGTTTGGAACTCTCTTGCTAAAGCTGCTGGTAATAATATATTATGTATATAATTTTTAAAAAATAAAAAATAATAAATAAATAAATAAAAAACCCTAATAACCAAACTATCTTTTTTATTATCAACCTTTGTATAGGTTTGAAACGTACTGGAAAGAGTTGCAGACTCCGATGGCTGAACTATCTTCGCCCTGATGTTCGAAGAGGAAACATCACTCCTGAAGAACAACTCTTGATCATGGAACTCCATGCTAAGTGGGGAAATAGGTATATATATACATAATTATTTGCATATGATAAATATAAATAAATATTGTTTATAAGCTAAAATATATATAAATAGCATTAACACTTTTCTATATATATATATATATATAGACTAGTGTTTCAATTTGTTGCACTCAAGAAGAGATCCTCAATCTTTGGTTTCTACAATATATTTGTACACAGCTTCTTGGGAGTTTATTTAAGGGAGACAGAGAGAGAGAGAGAATTTGAGAGGTGGAGTTTGGGTTTTTCCTAGCCAAGAAATATATTTCAAACACATGGGAGTTTTAGAAACTTATGGCCACCAAAAATTGTCTTGAAAATTAATTAATTAATGGTGTGTTCTTGAATTTTTCATGGCTATCAAATATATATATATATATTGTTTTGGTTTTTGAATCTAAATTATTTTTTTTTTAATTACTATATGTTATTTTTCTATTTTGTGAATTTAATTAATGATACTAATATTTTTTTTTTCTTTAAAAAGGTGATTTTTTTTTTCCTTTTGTATCCTTGACTCTAATTTAAGGTTTTATACCATGGAGCTTTGGGCTCATCATTTCTAGTGGACCTATCCTCCATGTAGTACATATGACAAATCATCGAGATTCAATTGATTGAAGAGGAAATTTTTTGGTTTTTGCCCCTCATAAAATCCAAGACAAGGGAGCAAAAAAAAAAAAAAAAATTGATTTTGTTAATTAAAAAGAATTTTATTTTTGAGGTAAGGCATATATATATAATTATATTTTTCTCTTCAAAAGGGATGAATATTAATTACTACCAAATAGAATTTTGAGATCATGGCAAGATGTGTGTACTACTGGGGGCTAGATGCATGAAGAATGATGGATCCTTACTCCAAGGTACAAAATTTTAAGTAATTTATTTATAATTTTATTTTATTTTTGGTGTGAATATTATTCTTGGTTAATACTTTTTATTAATAATGTGTTGATCTTCTAAAAAAATATATAACATATATATTTTGAGAATAATGATTTGATTTTTATTTTTTACTTCAAAAAAAAAAAAAAAAAAAAACTATAGAAACCTAATAATAAATTATATTACAGCTAGCTTATTATAATTTTATTTCTTTCTTTAAAAAAAAGAAAAAAAAAATTATTACAGCTAGCTTTTTGTATTAGGCACGTTGTGAAATATGAATGAAGGCAAAAGAGATTTGGCAATAAAAAGTTTTCTATTTTGAGCAGAACCAATTTGAATAGGTCACATGTTATAACTCTTCCTTTCAAAAGAAAGAGAAACTCTTTTACTTTGGTTGAAATAGACATTGACCTTATTGTTTTGGCCCCTTTAAGACAACCTCATCCATCTTGTGATCAACATGACCTTGGTAATAACACTCGTGTTATTTTTTTTTCTTTTTTTCTTTTTCAAAATCAAAATAAAATTAACTCTTTGAAAATTTTAAGTAATATTTTTCCTCTTGAAAATACAAAATTAAAGAGTTCAAAATACGCTATTTTCATTTAGCCTCTTAATTTTAAGGGGCGGCCATATAAAATTTTTGAAAAATAATTTGTTTATAATTATATATATATATATATATATATTTTAAAAATTTTAAGGTAATCATCACCCGTCTCATGAGATCATCCACTATCTTTAAAAAGCTTTCTGATGTACTAAAAGAAATAAGTTGTTTTAAAACTGCTTGAGGGAGAATTTTGTCGTTCTTGTGATCCCACCTGAATTTAATCTAAATTAGTTAGAGTCCATATAATAGTTTTGGATACTGAATTCTTGAAAGAAAAAAAGAAATAAGCAAATTAGGTATAGTTTAGGACCTCATTGTGTAGCTCATATCCATAAATTAAGTCTCTTAATGGATTTTAAAAAAAGAAAATTTGAACCAAACCCATCCATTCTAAAAAGGAAGGAAGAAGTGTTTTTTTTTTTTTTTTTTTTTAAATTTCAGCTTAAGTTCAAACTCGCAATTTTTCAGTCCTAAAAACAACTATAATAATGAATTAAAATTCAACCGTAAAAATACATTTTTTAGAATTCAAATAAATAAATGGATCGGAGCAACAAGCCCTAATCAACATGAGCCATTCAATTTGAAACTCTAGTAGACTCCAATTGCTGCTAAGGATTGGCTTTATTACAAGGACATTTTAATAGAAGTGTCTACTTATGCATAAGCCATTTGATTTCCAGCCATGGAACATGGCCTGAGTTAAAAGCCATCATATTAACTAAAATAGTTGAACTTTTTCTCAGGTCCCAGTCCCAGTGGATAAAATGTTTTTCATCATTTCTTTCTCCAACACCTATTTTCTTTATAAAATCCCAAATGAAAATTATTATCCCATTTCTTATATACATCTTGTTAATATGGAAAAAAAAAAAAAAAAAGATACTACAATACGTAAAAATTGACTTGTAATACTATTTCTTGATATATATAAATATAAATTGAAATTTTAATTTTCTTTTCTGATGATAGAGAATAAATTACCTCATACCGTTGATAGAGAATTCATCGTATATACTTGAAGGGTAGGACCTATAGGCAAAAAAAAAAAAAAAAAAGGTCAAGAGCTCCTCAAGACTGATATAGCGAAGAGTCTTTGACACTCAAATAAGTGAGTTGGAGAGAGTATAGAAAGAGAGAGAGAGAGAGAGAGTTTTGAGGTGAGATTGAAAAGGGAGAGAGAGCATTTTCTTTACCTTTCTTTTATCTATTTATAGGGGGAAATGGTGATCCTATGTACACGTGTCATCTGACTATTAGAGACTATTTTTAGTCCGGATCATTTTCTAGTCTAAAAAATTACTTAGTTGATGAGGTCAGAGGAGTACGAGCTTGATAAAATGACAGAATCCTATTACGCAAAACCAATATATATACTTAATTATTATATTGTATATTTATACAATGCGAGATTCATTTCTCTAACTCTAATAATTATTAATTATAATCTAGGTGGTCAAAAATAGCAAAGCATCTCCCAGGAAGGACTGATAATGAAATAAAGAACTATTGGAGGACAAGAATTCAGAAACATATAAAGCAAGCAGAAGCATTTACTGGGCAAAGTACACTAAGTTCAGAAATAAATGAACATGCAACAAGCACAAGCTGTAGCCAAGTCTCTGGAATTATGGAAACTTACTCTTCTCCTTCTTACCAAGGAACTATGGAGGCTTTTAATGGAGTTGCTAATTTGCCTCCTGAATCCAATGAGACTTACTGGAGCATGGAGGATCTCTGGTCCATGCAATTACTTAATGGTGATTAAATATAATTAATATTAATATTAATTATTAATATGAGGGTTAATTAATTAATTATTAGGGTTTTTATTATATATATTTATATATATATATATATAAATGATCCAATTAATTAAAACCCTCTCTTAGGTTTGTTTATAGTTGGGACATGAAGTGGTAGTATTTTCTCTCTCTCTCTCTATATATATATAAGTTATTTTTACATTGGCTTGTAATATGATCTTATATATAAATATATATATGTATACTCTGCATCAATATTATTTATATACATATAGTAGTTTATGGAATATTAGTTTTTTAATATATATTTGAGACTTCTTTGCCTTTTAGTTTTGTGTGTAGAAATTGTAATGTAAATTAAAGGTTAATTGGTGGTAAAAAATACATTAATATTCATATATTGTCATGTTCCTCCTTCTTCCTTTTCTTTTTCTCATTGATGATATATACTTCATTTTTATTTTTGTAGGGAATTAAATGTAAGATTAAAGTTTAATTTTGATATCACGGTGTGATCTAACTATATATTTTGTAAGATAATCAGAGTATATTTCAGTCTATTCAATAGAAAATTATTCAGTGCACCAGGTGCATTCAATAATTTTCTTTATTGAATAATTTCTCATTTTATTTATTTTTTTTCATGATAATTATATAAAACAACTTGTGAATTTAATAAATTGAATATGCATATACGAAGATTTGTTAGGATAAAGGCCTTACATAAACCCTTTATTAAGAAAAAGAAGAAGCTTCTTATATTGAGATGATGCTTATTATATATGTATATGTGGTCATGCCATGATCAATGATCCATCACATTAAAACCAAACTTAACGTATAGAAATTGGGCACGTAGCAAGGCTACAATAGCTATACCTAGCACATTTCAACTTGGCTTTAGATTAAATATCCAAATTTGTGCATGGCCATGATGACCTTAGCCTAACTCTTGCAATGGCCTCCAAGGAAGTCTTCACATGCATCCTTATAAATTCCCCATTCCACTTGTCCATCATGTTTTATATTATATATCACAATTCATACATACAATATATATGAGCTAAGCATTCGGTCACTGTTACTAATCTTATTTTTATTATAATAATCTATATAATTAAACGTCTGTCTCATAATACATAATTCTAATTAGAATTAAATAATTTTCTTCTTGTAATAATCATCTCTTTTTCCATTCATTTCCTTATTATAATCGAATGTTTATGACATGTTGAAGCTTAATAATCAAATAAATTCAATATTGAATAAGTGGGGATTAATTATTTAGGGCATATGTAGTTTGGAATATTATTAAAAAGAAAGAAAGAAGAAGTTAGGTAATTGTTGATGACAAGGGATAGAAGCATTTACAGTGTACCGACCTTTAACTTTAGCAACCGATTGTTATTCAAATGAAGAGTTTGAAACATAATGTAAAAGACACATCTCCTCGGATTTTGCTATGTCTTTATGTAGGAAAAAGATAATAGAGGACGTCTCCATTTGCAAGACTTTTTAATTTATATATATACATATTAATATATTTGGCTAAGCTAATTATTTTTAGCCGCACATTTATTTTGTCACATGTTTTATGTGCAAAAATTTTATCATGTGGAAGATGAGCAAATATCACATGATGGGTCGGCCATGACTACTAATATATTGCTTGGAAGAAAAGTGTGTGATATATATTTTTGCCGAATAAGGTTGGCGGTGATTCTTTTTTCTTTATTTGATTTAATTTTTATATTTAATAAATATATATCTTTTTAAATCTGTTAATTTTTATTTTTTTAGGTATGAATTTGGTTTTATTTTCATTTTTTTTTTGAGTTTTGTTATTTATTTTCATAAGATTTAATGAGGTTTTTTTTTCATAGGAGTATCATGTTCTCTTAAATTTTTGAAAGTCTTATAATTAAAATTTTTAGTTTTAAATTTGTTACTGATATTCAAGTAATCGGACTTGTTCAAAAACATGATGAAAATCGATTTATAGTCAAAAATAGCTATCAAATGGAACATGCTTTCTGTCCAGTTATCAGTTTTAATGCTTTAATAAGATTGGGATTATTGGAAAAAATTTAAGTCAATTTTTTATTTTGATACTTCTTGATGTATGATATTATAATTTTATTTGATACTCCTTAAAAAAATTGAATTTTCATGTAAATTTAAGTGAGTTTTAGGTCACCTACAATAGAATTTGATGTTTGGCAAAAAAAAAAAAAAAAAAAGAGAATAGAATTTGATGGATTTAGATCAAATTTACCAATCATATATATGGGATGGGTATCAATTTTTGACCATTTGATCAAAATCTAAAGACTATAATTAGTTTATGAGCATTTATGATAATTTAATAGAGCAATTATGACCTATTGTTAAGTAACTTATTATTATTATTGTTAATAAAAATCATTTACTTTTATTAAGTTTCAAACTCACAACTTCCTACATAAATAAACTCTCTCCATACCATTCAAACCAAACACTAGTGCACATGTTATTGCCACATCACTCAATTTGAGAATTTGATATTAATTAATTGAAATTAATTAAATATCACTTTAATAATTCAATTAATGATAAATACTTCAATTAATTAATTTAATAATTTATCTATTAAATATAACAAGGTAATATTTATTTATGTGGGATCATGAGTTCATAATGAATTAATACACATATGTAGTTATATACATGGATTTTATAATCTCTTTATTATATTATCAAATAATATTATATAATTATCAATTATATAATATGATTTATTTTAAATTATTTTTTAATTAATGAAAAAAAAGTAATTAGTTTTAATAATGATTTTATAAAGTATATTAAAAATTTTAAATAACCAAGCCATAAAAATATTTCAATTTTTTCTATGATATCTCTCATTATTCTTTATCGTATTATTTGTTCAATCAAAATTTCTATAATTTTCTAAAATTATAAATTATTTAAAATTATATTTTAAAATAAGATGCTATATTATTTTTTTAACAAAAGAAAAATTATATTATTTTTTATTTTATTTTTATTAAAATATATTGTTTCATTTATTTTTTTTTACGTCCATAGCATGGGCTCACGTGTAGTTGAAACAAAATTGCGGGCTTTAGCCAGATGGTGGACCCACAAAATTTCCTTTAATTGGAATAACTTTTGACAGTATAGGTTGCCTGACATATAATTTACGAAAGAGAGGGAAAGGGGAATTGTGTTGTTGGTGATACCATATATATGTTTCCTATGGTTATTTGGAATATATATATATATATATATATATTTTTTTTTTTTTTGTTAATTTATAAATTTTTTCGTAAAATTATTATTTTATACAAAATAAGTTATATTTTTATAAAATTAAATTTTTTTTCGCAATGAAGAATAATTAAGAAAAAATAATTTAATTTACGAAAAAATATAAAAAAATTATGATTTTTCGTAAAATAATCATTTTTTTCGCAAAATAAAATAAAATATGTTTTCTTTGTTAAAAATAAAATAATTATAGAAAACGCTATATAAAAAAATATAAAATATATATATATATATTATCACTAACACAATTGTAATTTTTCATAAAAAAAATTTTTTTTTTCATAATGGTTAATAAAATAAAGTTTACTTTATTAAAAACAAATTAACTATATAAAATACCTTTTTATATTTGTCTTTTTATTAAATTTTTATATTTTTTCATATTTAACCTTTCAATATTTATTTTTATCTTTCTAACTCAAGAAATTTTTATAATAACCCTTTAACTCATAAGTTTTTGCAGTTTTATACCTCCAATTTTTAATTTTTTTTATTTTATACCCTAAAATTTTTATTTTTTTCATTTTGTTCCTTAATTTTTTTTAATATCTCTAACTCTAAGAATTTTTATAATTAAATTTTTATATTTAAATATAACCTTGTAAAAAAATTAATACTACTAAATTTTGTTTTCTCGACTAAAATTCTGCGCTGCCACTGCCTATAATTAGGATGTTTGTTCTATTTAGTACTTACAGTTGGATATTTGATCCACCGAATAAATTTCAAATTTCAGTAGCCAGTACTTGTAACTCTTTTATGCGAAAATATATATATATATATATATATAATAATCAATATGTTTTGGTAATGTTTTCACCATTTTTTTATAATTAATTTAACTTCTTTTAAGAATTTAAATATATTATGTCATAATATTAGAGACGACTTTAATATTTATTTAATAAAAACTTAATTTCAAGTATATTTTTTTTGAATTATTTACAATTATTAATTTGGTGTATGAAGACAGTGTATAGAGTAAATTATATTATGGACCCAGGTCTATGTAGAATTGTGAACTAAGAGGGAGCCAACTATAATTAAGGAGAAAAAAAAGAGGGACCAATTATATTTAAAGAGAAAATTGAGAGGGGACCACTAAATTACTAATTATAAAAATTACGTTTTTTTTTTTTTTTTTTTGAGAATAATTATATGGGTAATAATAAAAATAAATACTATTCTTTTTTTTTAAATACGATTTTTTTATGAGTTTCTAATTTTGATAATTATAATTTTAATAAATTTCTATTAAATACGGATTGATAAATTTATATTACAAAATTGAAAGTAATTTAACCTCAAAATTTAAATTAAAAAAATTTAAAATTATTTTTTAAAATTTTAATTTATTTTAATTTGATGATTTAATATTTTTTAAAATATTTAAAGCACTTATTTCAAAAAAAAAATATTTAAAGCACTATATATGATATTAATAATCTATTAATTTT
>CATKHJ010371312.1:0-13737 GCA_949750685.1 Vernicia montana | reverse complement strand
GTCTTTTATAAAAAAGAATCAGTCTCTAGTGGAGTCGCCAACTGTGAGGCCTCGCCTGAGCACCAGTCCGATTCGCTAGAGGGGAATCAAAATGCTCATTCGGGTTTGAACTCACGATGGAACACTCAGGTTCAGATTGGTTGATTTTGAAAAGTGAAAGTGAGAGTCGCCACCTTAATTTTATTTTATTTTGGAAAAGTTAAGGAAAAAACCCAATTAAATGACTCCAATTATATTCCAATGAAAAAAGTGCACTAGCTCTCGATTACCAAAGAGAATTCGGGGACTAGGTTTTCGGTTCATTTAATTAGTTTGGTAAATTTAATATAAAATGGCTTAAAATAAATTTCATGAACAATTATAAATGTATGAACAATTAAATATGCATGAATTAAAGTAAAGCAAAACAATAAAAGAAATAATAGAATTAATAGAAGAAATAAATAAAGAAAGCAATAAATTTACAATATAAACCAAATTAGGGGATACTCCCTCTAGCCCTTATGAGTTCTAGGAGAGTCACACATTCTCCAAATTAAATCCATTAATAAAGGTAATAAAACAAAGAAATGAAAGAAATACACAAAACCTAAACTGTGCGAAGAAGGTGAAGGAGGAAGAAAGTTCATTTTAATTGGATTTGTTGCTTTAGACAAGTATGCCTAGTATCCCTTTAAATGGGAATCAAAATCCATATAGTTCGCCCTTCTTGCAAAGGAGATTTGTTTTAGTCTTAACCTTTTATCATATTTTAGTTCATTGATTAAAAAGTGAGTCGATTAATTGATTAATCAAACAAAATTTATTATCAAGTTGTTAATTAAGTCAGGTTTTAATTAACAAAAGCATCAATTCAAAGTCAAATTAATTAAATCAGGTTCTAATTAACATGCCTTTCTAAAGTGATTAACTAAAGAAAAGGATTGAAAGAGAAGGGAAACATATAAAGAAAAGGGGAAATAAACTATATGCAAAAATAAAAGAAATAACTAAAACAAGGGAATAAAAGAAAATGGAATATGCAAAGAAACTATAAAGGGAAAAAATAATAAAATAGATAGAGCGATATAAAATAAAATAAAAAGCAAATAAAAACAAAGAAAACAAAACAACAATAAAAAATAAATCAAACAAGTAAAAGAAAAAGAAAGGAAATAAATACCTTGCGAGGACGAGGCTTGGGGACGTATGGCGGATGAAACGAACGACCGGATCGCAATTCCACCTTCTCGACTTGGCGGAACCACAGCCTTCGAATGGCTACTAGGATAGCATTGTTGGGGACTCCATCAAACTAATTTGAGGAGAGCAACCTCGAAACGACCACCCAAACAAAACAAAATCTTAAAACTGAAGGCACGTTCTTTTCGAACCAAACCTTAAGAAATGATTGCTTTTAATCAATTAACTTTTGATCAAGTAATGCTGAATGTAGAAATGAGTTGGGGGGTAGTTTATATAGGAAGAGAGGCTAGGAAAGGTTTTCACATTTTCCAATGTGGAAAAATGAAACAGTAGTGGAAAACTGCACAGAAGGCTTCTGTAACTGCACAGAAGCTAATTTGGACCATAGAACCAGGCCATGACCATATAGAACAAACCATGATCGCATGGAGCCAATTCTGCAAGCCCTTGTGCGGTTCCTAGGTGGTATGTGTGGTCACCCATGCAAGTTCAGGGCCAAATCTTTCAGTTTTTCGACCTTTTCTTGCCCGTTTCAGCTTCCGAGACCTAGTTGCATACCCGAGGGTTCAAATAGTACAAAATTCAAGGTTCACAGTGGTTAGTAGGACCGATGTAATAAATTACATTTTGTCTCAGCCTTTTTTAAGAAACAAAATGGGCAAATGGGCTGTGGCTTTATCCAAATTTGCCCTACAATATGTTCCCCAGAAGGCCGTTAAGGGTCAAGAACTAGTCAATTTTTTGGCCCATCATCCAACAAAGGAGAAGCCAATCAAAGATGTGAACTGTGTTTTTAGTGAAAATTGGCAAATGTGGTTTGGCGAATCGAAGACTACGAGTTCGGCTAGTGCTGGAATCATGCTAACCTCACCTTAGGGCATCTCAATAAAATTGGAGTTCATCCTCGGATTCCCATGTACAAATAACCAAGCCGAGTATGAAGCCTTGATTATTGGACTCAAAATCCTTATCGAACTTGGTGTGCGTTCGGTAGATATTAAAAGGGATTCTTTGTTAGTTGTGAAGCAAGTATCTAGTGAATATAACTGTGAGTCTATAGCTCTTCGACCGTATTGCAACAAAACTATGCACTTACTAGATAGCTTTGAGCACTTTTCCATAAAGGGCGTCTGGGTACCTGGTATGGTTCGAGGAAGTTCCTTTAGAATACAAACCAATTTCAGTTTTATGTATTAAGGGCATAGATCGATTGGAAGAATAAGTAGAAAGGCACAAAGGAATTTTCAACATTAACATAACAAAAGACTGGCGCATTGAACTCATTAAGTATTTGAGAATCCATCCTCAAGGGCAGATCATAGGGTTAAACTCATTGCACCATGGTTTTAGGAAGACAATGGAGAGTTGTACAGAAAACACCCTGGAGAAGAACTGCTTTTATGCCTCGGTCCAAAGGAAGCCATGCTTGTAATGGCTGAGGTCCATGAAGGTCTTGCTAGAGCACATCAATCTTGAAAGCTAATGAGGCAACTACTGGAGCAGCATGGATTTTGTAAGCCGAGCATGGAAAAAGATTGTTTTAGCTATGCAAAAGGATGCGAAGCTTGTCAAAAGCACGACACAATACAAATAGTTCCAGTAGACGAGCTTTATTTAGTTGTTAAGCTGTGGCCATTCAGAGATTGGGCAGTTGACATTATCAGCAAAATATACCCACCATCTTCTAAACAACATTCATTCATCTTGGTGGCCCCGAATTATTTCTCAAAATGGGTTAAAGCAATACCTTTGAAGGTTGTGAACCAACAATTGGTCATAAAATTCTTTAAAGAGTATATTCTGCACCGAAGCAGTTTACCTCAATCAATTACGACCAACCAAGGGATAGTTTTCACTAGGGAAAAAGTTAAAGAATTTTGCAAAAAAATCAACATTAAGTTAATCCATTCAACTTCACATTATGCCTAAGCAACTGGACAGGCCTAGGCAACCAATAAGCTATTCAAAATGAACATTCAGAAGATGGTTAATGATAATCCAAGGGTTTGGCATGAGCTTCTAAGTGAAACTTTATGGGCTCTCCGAACCACCATAAGGACGGCCACAGGGGCAACTTCATACAAACTAGTCTATGGGCATAGTGCGATGATTCCAGCCAAGTTAATGGTAAAATATTTAAGGAGAAAATTCCAAGATGAGTTAATAGTCGATCAGAACACCTAAGCTATGTTAAAGGAACTTAACGACCTAGATTATGATCGGTTAGCAACTTTAGATCGAATCTAAGCACAAAAAAAGTGAGTGGAACGGGCTCATAATAAAAAGGTTCAGTCAAAAGAATTCAAGATTGGAGACTTGGTCTAGAAAGTTATCTTGCCAATTAGCTCCAAGACACTAGAACTCGGGAGATGGTCCCCAAACTGGGAAGGTCCATTTGTGGTGAAAGAAATCAAAAGGAATGGAGCATACTAACTCTCTGACCAAGATAGAAAACTATATGATCAGTCAATCAACGACAAGTTTTTAAAATCTTATGTGTCGTCCCTTTGGGAAGGAATAGATCGATCTCTTTTTGAGCAAAGATTATGTAATTTGAACTAGGTTGAACTTATAACTTACAATTCAGCCTACATATATATGGATCGACTTGCATATTGGCCGATCACTCTTTAATAAAATTAAATATTTTTACTTATGTTTGATATATCTCTATTTGTTTATAATATGTGAAACATGCTTTTAATATGCTAATTTATAATGTAAGATTAATACATAAATTTCTAATATATAAAGCACACAATAAATCAAAAGGTCGGCCTTTTGACTGTCGATTACCATTAAGTTAAAGAGAATTGTTCAAAAAAGATTGGCCTTAAGACTGTTACAAAGGCCAAATAGATTCACAAGAAAGAGAAAAATTAGGAAACAATCTAATCAATTTCTTTTTGTCGAGCTTCAGCTTCTTTAGCATTCGGAGTCAGGGAGTCGATTTGATCAGTGCAGCATTTCATTTGAAGAGCAGCTTCCTTCAAGTCTGTTTTAGATTGTTGGATGAAGGATGAGTTTTTCTGCTTTTTTGTTTCTAGCTCGGCTACCTGGTCTTTAAGTCTCTTTATTTTTTCTTCAAGGCCTTGGATTTCAAGGGTAAGTTGTTTGCCTTGTTCATCAAAAGATTTGTTTTCCCTAGCAGCCCGGGAACCCAAGGATCTCAATTCATCAATTTGGCTTCTCATCTTAAAGGAATGGTTGTGAGCCTTCTTGAGCTGGTCAACTGCTATGTCGGCCTCTTGGTAATCTTTAGACAATTGGTCCAAAGATTTATAGAAATTGTAGAATTGGGCTTTTGCATTGATAGTGAGTCGACCCTCTGAGCCGAATTGGTTGATGAAGTTGAGTGATTTTTGGAGTTTCTTAAGAACTTCATCATCTAAGAGAATACTAAAGCCAAGTTCTTTAAAGGATGAAATGCGTTGAACATGCTTATTAACCTCTTTGGCTCGGTATGATAAAGGCTCGAGTGTAATTTTTTCAGGAATGATTTCTTCCAAGATTGAGGATTCAATGACCTTGGTAACCGAATCTATTGTGAAATTGTCAAAAAAGTCCTCGTCATCTCCATACAAATAAAAGGCTGAATAAGACGAATAATTTAAATGAAGTTGAATAAACAGAAGTACAACATTTACCCCCGAGGTTATCATATTAGTGTCCCCTTCTTTTTCAGACCTAGCTTGGTCAGTCGTTGGCCCAAAATTATCTGTCTCCATTTGTTTGGTCTTGGAAGACAAGATAGAAGGTAATTGTGTGAACCCTCAATTTTGCACTCTTAAGACGCGGCCGCAGTTTGACACCTACTAAGTTTAGTGCACTACGTAGAGCCAGTACGGTGGTCTCGCTAACCAATTAGTAGGCAGGGGTCAAGGGGGCAGCGCCCCCGAAAGGTAAACGATTTAATTATCCGACACTGACCAGCATCACTTTGAACTTGACCAGACATTTTGAACCAGACAATATTTTCCCGAAACTATCCGACTTTTCCCCAAAATTGACTGCCAAACTGTCCGATAACTAATTTCAAGTCCACTGATGTTGACCGGTAGTTTTTCAAAATCCAGAAAGCCTTGAAAACTGACCCAAAAGCCCCAAAAACTGACTCAAAAACTTGACAAAGCCAGAAAACCTAGCCTGCGTCAAGGCTATCGGAGGACCCGACGATCCACCAACATGCTTGGCATAGCGGCTGGGAGGCTCGGCAGATCCGCCAGCCCTTTCGGCGGTTGGTCCCCCTATGTGTGTAGAAATTTCATTTTTGCCTCTTTTTCAGCCCACTTTTCAATCCTTTTTTGATCTTTTCACCCCACCTCATTTTGCCTATAAATAAATACCCCCTACTCTCCTTCATTTTCTTCACCCCTCAAGCTTGTGTAGATTGGCTATCCACTTACTTCTCTCTCTCTCTCTCTCTCTAAGTAGTCTTTCATATTCTCTTTGAGTAGCCCCTAAATTAATTAATTTCTCTTTGATTTTAATTAATTTTAGGTTAATTAATGACATTAATTAGTTAATTAATTAATCATTTTTAGTTAAATAATCACTTTAAATTAATTAATTAATCAATCTACTTAGTTAAATAGGTAATTAAATACTCTCCTTAAGTAATCAATCAATTAATTTAATCCTCCTTGGGTTAATCTCACTTAATCCACTCTCCTTGAATAGGGTTCCCAAATTTAGAGATTGATAAGACAAAACTTCAGTCCGGAAAAAATACTCCGCTCTACTCAAAATCTCCCAAGAGAAGGTACAACTTCTTCTCTTACCAACCCTCAAAATCATCCCCCAAATCAAATCAAATCAAACCAATATGATCAATTCCTAAACCCTCCACCTCACAATGGAATGAACTACGTGAGTTTTCATCCCCATCCAATGGGGTACGTAGGCACACTTGAAATTTAACTCCAAACCTCAAATCCAAATCCCCAATCAATCCCTTTCCCCTTTATTTTTGTAAATATTTTCATTTAATTCCGATATAATTAAGTTAATTATTTTGGAGTAAAGGAACGACTTTGTAATTTTTCTTGTACCCATAAGGGCTAAAGGAAATACTCTCTTTCACTTGTGGATGTTTAATTATTTGCTCTTTATTCTCTAGGCATTCGTAATTATGCCATGTTCATGCATCTTAACTGTCATTTACACTCGTTATTCATAAAATCAATTTTAAGTCAAATCAAATTTATGAGCCAAATTTAGATTATTTAAAACCAAAAACCTAGTCCCCAAACTCAACTTGGTTCAAAGACTAGCGATCTTATCCTTGGGTAAATCAATTAAAAATTAATGAATTGGAGTCAATTTTGGGTTTTTCCTTAATTTTCCCATTTAAAATAAATTAAGGTGGTGACTCCCAAATCATTTTCTAAAAAATAAATCAACTTGCCCCAAACAAAGCAATAACCGCTTCCAATCTTGAGATCAGACCCGAAAGAGCATTGTGATTCCCTAGCAGACCGGACGCGGTGCTCGGGCGAGGCCTCACAATTGCTACTCGGGAAGAGTTGGATCATGCTCTGGAGGATGAAAATGTTCATCATAATGTGCAACTGGCTTAGTCTTGTTCTTTTTGGGTAGTGGGGATGGCTCTTTATTGTCAACAGAGGTAGAAGAATGAGATAGAGAAGGCATTTTGATGGTGAACCTCGGTAAAGGTTTTGGCCAATAGGGAGTAGGTTTTTGGTTCGCCTGCAAAGCTAAAAGCGATGAGAAGTAAATGGAGGCAAAACACTGGGTTTAAAAAGTGAAAACTTACTTTATATTTGAATCTCTTTGGAAGAGGCTCGGTGGTCTCAAACTCTTTCAATTCGGTTGGAGGATCGGGTATGTTCTTCATAATCGCATCTAAAAAAGCAAATAAGGTTCGGTTAGCAATAAATGTTTAGTAAAAAGTCACAAAAGGGATAAAATTAATACCTAGCCGAACTAATGATTGCTTGTTTAAGAGCTCGGGCCAAAACCAATTGATGTTACTTGGCCAATCATCATGATAGGAGTTGGTCCAAGTAACTCGATTTTTTTGCCTTCTCTCAGCTCGACTTAAAACAACCCCAGCAATAACAAACAGAGCATTGGGGATGTTAGGCCATTTGATGCGAGAAGCTCCAACTTCGACCCAACCCAGACAAATAGTGGCCTCTTTGCCTGAGTCTCGCCTATTTTGGAGGAGCCTCTCTTCGGTCAAGATTTCTTGCTTCAATTTGGCAATTTTTTCTCTTTTAATTAAGGTATTTTTATTAGCCTCTAGCCTGAAGATTGACCTAAATGGCATTTATTTGACAACACATTTCATTAGGTTGTAAGTAATTATATTTGATACCATAAAAATTTTCAAAAGAAATGATTTCACAAAGATGCATACCTTTTGATTTGACTGGTTTAGAGCCTTGCATAGGATGAGAAGAACCGGTGTCAGATTGAACAGTTTTAGAAGTAGATGTGGTAAAATCTTGTTTTGCTCAAATTAAATCAAAAGGTTTAGCCATTCTTTTCTTCACAAAGGCGGACCACTAGTTCATAAATAAATCATTACAATTAGGCAAAATTGGCAGGTCTTCAACCTTAAATTCGGTCATTCTTGTTTCAAATAGTTTGTTTATTTCAAATATTAATTCAATGGAAACAAGAGGTCGAATTGCATGGCCATCATTAGCTGAGAATGCAGCAGGGAAGGGGAGCCCTTGGGTCAAGCCGAGTTGTCTAGCATACATATTGGAATGATACACTTCCACACTACATGTATTGCCAAGGATTGTGCTGAAGTGTAAATCTCGAGCACGCAAGACATTAATCCAAGTCTCGGTCCATTCTTCTAAAACAGGCGAATTCCTAAGGGAAAAATGTTCATATCTAAATTTTGTCCATTCTAGACCAAAGATAGTAAGACGAAAAGGGAAAAAGAGGGTCGATTCTCGATGTTCAGTAGAGTAAAATAATGTAAAAACTTGTTTAAATTGTAAATTTTTGAAAGAAATTTCTCTAGCCCATCGGCCATAGTTTGGAATTTTACTAGGTGGAGGTTTAGGAACACTATGGCTGAGTTCAGGAAAGTATACAAGCAGCCAGATTTGAACCATCTACAAATGACCGCAGAGGGTTCCAAAAGATTGTAGATCTCCACCGTAAAGGAATGTATGGATGCTTCGATAAATATGGGCTAAGATATATGGACCGAGCACTAGTCTATGGCCTGAAGAAAGAGCTATAGCGATCTTTATGTGTTCTTTGGTGACTTTAACCAAAGCTGTGCAAAAAATAAATTTACACAGCCAATAAAGGAGGAATGAAATATGCTCTTCAAGAGAAGGTTCAGATCGGTAGTCTTGTTATTAGCAAGGAAATTGCTATTGTTACAAGCCGTTTTACCGAAGTCGATGTTAAGGTTGTCTACTTCGGCTTCTATAGAGGCATCTATTGTCTCTCCAGTAAAGGGAATACTAAAGAGAATGATTAAGTCGAATAAGGTAATGTACATAGGACCAAATCTGAAGGTGAAGACATTGCTTTTAGTCGACCAAAAAGGAGATATGGAAATAATAGATGTTTTTGGACTGATCCAAACTTGTGAAAATTCAAGTAATTCTTAGATTCTTAGAGATTCCCATGTGGTCAAGAAAAAAGGGTTTAAGCCTATTGTACCATGCAATGTAATCATCAAGGACGGTCAACCAAGACCTAGGAGCTTTTATGTGAACTCATGAATATAAGAAATTTTTTGAAGCAAATCTAGGAGGAGTATTGGTACTAAATAAAAACTTTTCAAATTTAGGCTTGCATTCGGTCAAAATAGGCCCTAAAACTAAGCTAGAAGGGGATGTGTTAAGTACCTTTAGAGAGACAAGCTTGTTAGCCTCGGCCATAGTATCGTAAGTCTTTTATGGTTGGCTTGAAGAATTTTCTTTGTTTTTTTGTCATTCTGACCAAACCATGCGATGAAAGGGCCAAGTTATATAAACATGAAAAATGGAAATAGATTTTAAACAAAAGATCAAACAGTAAGAAAAGAAGAGAACTTAAATCTTTAGATCTTTGAAAAAAGTCTTGAAGGAACTTAAGCCGAACCAGAGGATCTTTTTACTAAAAAGAAGTTTTAGCGAAAGGTAAAAATGGAAAAAATATCTTTACCTATTTATAGGCATCTTGGTAAAAACATTAATGAGGCACGAAACACGAACAGACGCAACGATTGCCAAGATAATTGGAAAATTGGAATTCAAATTTGAAATTATTCACTTTTTTAACAGGTAGAAGATAAAAGAGCATAGAGATTGGGGAGTCGCGACGGTTTGGTTTCCAAAAGAATTTGTAATTTTCAAGTTCATGTTTATTCAAATAAGATTTGGAAGCTGAGCAATGATCAAGGTTCAACTACATGGTTCGACTGGTTCTATAAAAGGTGCAACCTTTCATCTTTTTAAGACAAAGGATTGTAGAGGGCATTGTTGACACCAACCCAAAAGTAGGCTCATTTAGGGAGGCTTGGTTCATAATTGTATATTTGTGGATAAATTGATTGATCAGTTTCTTTATATTTGGGCCCGTTGCACATTGTGAGTCCACTGAGCTTGTCTGTATCAGTGTAGGATTAGGAATTAACCTAAGGTTAATCACTATAAATAGTCATGTAAACTCTTTGTACTAGAGATCACTTAATTCAATACAATACTAAATTTTCTCAAAATTGCTTTGCTGTAATCATTGAATTGACAGCTTTATTTGCCTACATATTCACAAACCTTTTGATTGACGGTACGTTTACCTAAATATCATACCCCTGAAGTGACTGATTGATGGCTCCAATAACTTAAATATTTATCTTTTCAAGTTAATTTTTAGTGCACAGATCCCTAGATTTACTGTTGATAGTACTTCTACCTATATACATCAAATCTAGGTTATTTTTATTAATAGTATAATCGAAAATACCAAAAATAGTAATAATCATCAATCCAGAGGACTGATAGTATTGATACATGGACCCTAATAAATAATCTAAAGATATTAAACCTAGAATCTTTTTAGGGTTAATAAGGGGTCATCCGAATTTGCTTAACACAATGCCTATCACCTCGATATAATATACTATTTATATGTTGTTCCCTTTCAACATCAGCATTAATATGTGGTTGTCTTGGTAGGGAGACTTCTTTTATATATATATATATATATATATATATATATATATATATATATATATATATATATATATATATATATATATATATATTTTCAATAATTGCAGCACCCATAGTTAGGGCTGAGCCATATATTAAAAGTTTCGAATTAAACCAAATAATCGAACTGAAAATATTCAAAATCAGATCGAACCATTGACTTTTTGACTTTTTCCGAACTGAACTAGACTGAGTAAAATGTTTTGGCATGTTTCTGGATATTAATGTATATCTGGACTGAGAACCGGACCGAATTGAACCAAACTGTAATGAATTAAATTGGACCAAAATAACCAAAAAAATTTTATTTTTTATTTATAATATATAAGTAATTCTAATTGAATAATATATAGATAATACAAAAATTATAAGATTATATATGACATTATACCAATTATTAAATTATATCAAAAGAAAATTTAGATGAATTATAAATATATATATCTCAATTAAATATAACTATTGATATTTATACAACTTACTTAAATATTAGGTTCATTAAATTTGTATTAATGAAAAATTAATGAAATGCAATGTTTCTTCTTGTTCTATTGGATTTTAGTAGATTACTTTATCTTCAATTAATAATTTTTCTATTATGTTCTACTTTATTTCTATTAGACTTTGGTAGATTGTAATCAATTCCCAATTAATTATATATTTTTTCTCTTATTGATTTACATATATACAAATTATTATTTTTATAATTACTTATAAGGTAGGACATCAAATTATAGTCAAATTTTGCATCCAACTCATTTACGTTTCATGTTTTGAAAACTCAACATGACCATATATATATAAGACTGTGATTCAGAATTTGACTATAATGGCATTGGCATGCCATGCATTATCTTTTATCATCACGCACCAAGCCTACACCAATTATACCATATTGCCTGGGTAAACTACTATTGCATGTTTTTCTTTTGGCAAATGATATTGCCTGTCAATTATTGTTTGCACAACCTTAATGTCACATTACTAAATCAAATCATGTTGTCGTGCAGTGAATCAACTACTGCCAGCACACTTGTGGTTTAGGCTAGGACTATTCTGCAACAAAGTTTTGGGATATCCATTTTTTTTTCTTTTTTTTGCCAAGGGGATATCAAAATTAGATGTTATACTCTTCTGAGATCTTATTATGGTTTTTAAAAAATCTTGTTATGTGAATTTGGGAAGAGGATGGAGTGGATTCAAGAACTTAATTTTTCCTAAATGTTTTGCTTGGTTTTGAACTTTTCTATATTTTCTTTTAACTTATGAATTATATTCTGTTTTAACTTGAGCTATAACACTTAGAATTAGTACTATATGATCTTATTAGGTGGATTGTGTAATATTAGAATATAGTGAATAATTTTTCTTCGAATCTCTTTATTGAATTGGATTGGATTGGACCGAAACTAAAATATCCAATCCCTAAATTGTATTGTCCCAAAATTTTCAAGACAATACAATACAAAGATTTTTTTTTTTTTTTTAATTTCGGTTCCAGTTCCAATTCTTCTCAAATCCAAATCTCCGAAGTTCAGTTCAATCCCGGAGAATTGAAAAATCAAGAAACTCAAATCAAGATAAAAAAATTATAAGACCAGTGACTTCACATGCCACTTTGTACATCTACAAATGGTCTATAATTGTTATATGAAACCAATATAACATGAAATCTATAGTCATTGTGCATTGCTAAAAGAACAAAGAAAGGCTAACATACATATATGCATCAAGAATTGGGCAGCTTGTATGCATTGTAAATATAAAAAGTGAAAAAAAAAAAAAAAAGGTTAGCTAGAAACTTGGAAAGTAGTTTTTGGCCAAATTATAGTAGAAATAGACAGCAAGCAAAACAAGGATGATGACAAAACAAGAATTAGTGGGATAAAGTTTTTTTTTTTTTTTTACATTTGTTTTATTTTTTCCTCAAGAAAAGAACCATGAAAAGTTCAGAAGTTGTTACTAGAAAAAACATTGGCTTTAGGTGAAAAAAGAAAAATGAGTTCAAGTTGACAAATTAGGGACCAAATTTCATAATTTCAATTCAATAATCAATAGATCTAACAAAGGCACAAAAATAGCTTATAATGAACTAAAGAACAAAACCCATTACACAAATTCAATGATCAATATATGTAAAAAAAAAAAAACTCAAAAAAGAATGCTAAAATATAATTATTTAATACCCATTCAAATCAAAGTAAATCAACAACCATCATATGAATCCTAAATTTATAATCTACAAAATAAATAACATATTCAAAAGAAGCAATCCAAAATCCCTGCAAATCTTAAAAATTTTATTTATAAAAGAAGTAATGAAATATGATTATTTAATACCCATTCAAATCAAAGTAAATCAACAACCATCATATGAATCCTAAATTTATAATCTACAAAATAAATAACATATTCAAAAGAAGTAATCCAAAATCCCTACAAATCTTAAAACTTTTATTTACAAAAGAAGTAATCCAAAAATCTAAAATCCCTACAAATCTTAAAATTTTGGCTTAAAGAAAAACTTACTTGAGATTGATGAAAAATTGAGATGGGAATCGAAGTCTGATTATACATAAGGGAAGAGAAACTTGGATTGGAGAACTGATAACGTTAAAAATATTATCTTTTTTTTTTTGTCCCTCTTGCCTTTGTTTTGATATGTTTTAAGTGTTGAAAAATAACTTCTCATTTTTCCATGTTTTAGACTTATTTTCTTTGACCAACAACTTACTTCCCTTTGACTTATTTTCCTTTTTTGTTCCAAACATTAGAAAAATGGGGAAAATATTTTCCTTCAACAAACGGAGCCTAAATGCAATTTTATCCTCATAAAATTTTGTCTCAATTCTCCTTTTTCATTTTAAAAATTGGGCCAACAAAACTTAAATCATAACTGACTATAACGAACTGCTAATGATTTGGAAAAGTTACTATTTTCAGTGTTTTGGCAAAAAAGAAATGTCACGACCCATCTTTAGAGTCGCGACAGTCCTAGGGCATGGGTAACCGTAAGGGCACCAAATACCCGTAGAACCCATGAACTTAAACAATTAATTAACATTTTAGCAGCATAACAGCTAAATGTTTAACACATTCACTTACAAGTAGCCCAAGATCACAACCTACATAAAAATATACACTTCCAATAAACCAATCTCATAACCTCACTTCACTTCAACCATTCCACAGAACCTTCCAGACTCAACTTCATGGCTTTAACATATAGTCATGATAGGAAAACTAACATTTCATATATAAAAATATAAGCATGATTTTTGAACGTACTAAATTCATATATACATTTTATACATGAAAGCAAGCTTAATACTTCATATTTTCTACTCAAAACCTATAC
>CATKHJ010371211.1:0-20605 GCA_949750685.1 Vernicia montana | reverse complement strand
GTCAAACTTATAATAAGATTCTTTGCAAGAGAACAAACAACCAACCCACATATCATCTCAAGCAAATTACCCAATTAGGAATGTGAATTTAATATGTTACAAAAATTCATTAATTATTTTATCACATATTACAATAAAAAAGGTTAAATTATAAGATTCAAAGTTTATATAATTTATTAGCTAGAATGTATCACTTAATTAACTAAGATAAACAAGTAGCGCATATATGTATAGAAACAAAACAAAAAAGAATTTCTTATTTTTTTGGAAAAGTACAGTTAATATTTGTATAGAAAAAATTTTCAAATGGGTAGGGAAAATTAAAATGTAAATGTTAGATGAAAATATGGGAAGCAAATTTAATTATTAAGTTTTTTTTATTCTTAAGTTAGGAGGATAGAATTGCAAAATCAATTATTAAAAACACACACATATATTTATCACTATATATATATATATATATATATATATATATAAGTTGAGTATATTTATAATAACAAAAAGTAAGAAGGCAAGCAATGAAATTTCATGTATCATTGCCATTTGCCAAAACCTGAATAAGAAAACAAATGAAAAGAAAAGGACACTACATGGTATAGCAAGCAAACTGCTAAACTCTACGTCTATATACACACTATTTATTAAATCAAATTTGCCAACCTAATGTTAAAATTGAATTTCCAGCAGTTTTCTTTCTGTCAATAACATAAATCTTAAAACCAGAAAAAAAAAAAAAAAAAAAAAACCAGCTTTGGATTGAAATAGAACAAATTCTTTTGGTTTTAAAGAAAGGAGAAGACACAAGTAATCTAGTCTTTCACTCATCAATATATGTCTTTATTAACCTTTTGAACAAACAAACAATGAAAAATTATAAATACATTTAGTTTAAAAGATGAAACTTTTAGCCCTTGTTAGACTAATAAAAGTCATAGATGATACGAGATTATTGAAAGTCCAATAAGATCCACAGGTCCATTCATATATTATTTAAGATAACATCATAAAAAACAAAACACAAAAATAAAAGGAACATTACCTGGAAGCGATGGCAAACACACAAATTATAATAAAAGTTTGTTATTTTTCCATTTCACATTCTTCTTACTTGCTATCATTTTGCCTATTTCATTTTCTTTTCCAATTCACAAGTGAAAGAGTACGATTTTTACCATATTATTTAGGTTGTTTGGAATATGTATTTTAAAATTACCTTATGGATGTTCACTATAAAATGTAAATTTTAGATGAAAATATGGAAGCAAATTTAATTATTAAGTTTTTTTTAGTTAAGTTAGGAGAATCGAATATAAATCCATTTAGCATCTAATTTTAAATTTTGAGTTTTTAAATAAGACAATTAAATTCAAGTTATAATAATTATTTAACTTTGAAGCAATTTTGAATACTGAAGACAATAATTGAAAATAAACAGCTCCAAAACATGGTAGCTTATTAATGTTTTATAACTTGTCCTTTTTCCTTTTAATTATAAGTCATTAATAAGTATTTTAATTACAAGTCAATAGGTCATTGAGCTGATTAATAGGAGTGATTATTATCATCATCATTTATTAATAAGAGTTTAAGTCTCTCTTCTTCTTCAATGATATGAAAAAGAATCACCAAAATTTGCCAACCTACTGTTAAAATTGAATTTTTCTTGCAGTTTTCTTCCTCTGAATAACATAAATCTTAAAAAAGGAAAAAAAAAAATTCCTACAAGCCTTAATTCTAGTGCTTTCATGGAAAAAACGTTCCTCCCATCCAAGCAAGAACCAAGAAAGAACTCAGCTTTAAATTAAAAAAGAACAATTCTTATAGTTCTAAATAAAAGGAGAAGACACATTCTTAATTTCTAATAAGCAAATATGAAAGTTTCAAGAAAATGAAGCTTGAAAACTACAAGTTGTATTTGACATAACAACTTTCTCAAGTTTTTTCAAGGAAAGGAAGGGTTCACAAAGGCATTACAATAGCAATAGTATATACCAAAGGCCAAAAATCTATTCAAATTGCCAAGTTCTATGAGCATCTAACTATCCTCCATAGTCACAGATAGATAGAGAGATAGAGGGACCATCTCTATCTTTAACTTTTGCTACAAAAGTAATAGACAACTTTCACTTTCACTTTCACTTTCCATAAGCTCCCAAGAAATTCTTTGTTGTTTCTATCTATATTTAATTTATAATAATTTTAATTCTTTTAATGACCCAAGTAATCTAGTCTTTCACTCATCAAGTTAGTTTTTATTAGCCTTTGAATATCTCTTAGTATTTTTCAGAATTCAAAATAACTAATTCAACAAACATTGGATCTGCCACCTAGCCAAATGCCTATACAATATGAAATCCAGCCAAATAAAAACATAGTACGGAGCTCAAACATGCACATTAAAGTAAGAAATCTTTTTTATATTTGACATTTTATGAGGATACTCCAAAAGTTCCTTAGGTCCTTTGACTATCTCAATTCAATTGTTGTGTGAATCACATTTCTTCATCCAGAAATAGCAGTTTTTATAGCATTATAGTTTCATGTATAATTTAGCTAACTCATCCAATATTAGAGCAGCACCATATACCTGTTCCTTTTTTTGCATTTCTATGTTCTACTAGACTTTCAAATATTTGAGCAGCAGGAAGGAGAAGAAATATATATATATATATATATATATATATATACAACACATAATAATTGTGATAGACAAATCAATCATAGACCAATTCTTAATACATTCCATAAAATTACAAATTAAATTACAGTGATTAATGGTTAGAGTAGAATAATAATCACAACCAACGAAACACCAAATCCACTAATTGGAACTATAAACCCATAAATCTTAGACAAATAATATTGATTGCATATCTAATCACAGAAAACAGTGAGAACAAACACAAAAATGGAAAATGAGAGATCCACACAAATAAATTAATATATTTAGGGATCATCAAGATCAATTCTCATATATATTTCCAATATCCCATAAGACCCACAGAGTAATTCATATACCATTTAAGATAATATCATAAAAAACAAAAACAAAATGAACATTACCTGGAAGCGACAACAAACACACAGATTATAATGAAGGTTTGTGAAGCGATGTGAGTCGGCTTAATGCAGAACGCACAGAAGATCTTCAATGGCAAAAAAAGAAACCACCGCCAGCAAAAAAAAAAAAAAAAAAAAAAAAACTATCATTGAATAAACATTTTCTTTTCCACCAAACAAAATTTAAACTGACTGGAGTAGGGAAAATGTAGTAACTGAAAAATTTTTACAAACAGAAAAAGGTATAGATTTTATGAAACAACAAAACTGACAAGCACAAAGACACAAAGATGGTTATCGAAACTCTGATATATATATATATATAAAAAAAAAAAGTAGCCATTTTAGATTTGTGTTTGAGCTAAATTGGCTATAAAAATTAAGTCTAATATGTAAATCAAAACATGGAAAAGAAACAGAATGTTAAAAAGACTAAAAAAATTGAACAACTAATATGAAGGAAATCTAGAACAGGAACTCATAGTCACCGACAACGAGAGAAAATAACAAAATTTTCAATTTGTCAATAGCAGCAATGGGCCAAATAAAACTAAAGATTGTTTTCATAAAAGCACAAATAAACAGAACATTAACGCTATCCTATCCTGTTTTCGTCTTTCTTCTCTCTCACACCACTCTCACCACAACCAAAACAAATAAACAATTCACAAACACTTCAAGCATGATGAACACAGAAATATCAACTCACCAGTTGAAATGTAGCTTCAAATGAGATAAGATAGTGAGAAGTGTGAGAGATAAATGGCGATCTACAATTAGGTCTAATTATTTGTTTTCTGTTTTGTTTCAAACTGTGAATGGAGAATGGGAGTGGACAGTAGTGGTGGTGGTGATTGGGTCGGTGAGGGCGAGTGATAGAGAGAGAACGAATCTGTGAGTGAGGGAGAGATGGTGAGTGTAGATTACTGAGTGAGATGGTTATGGATTCTTGATTTATTTCGAATGAGAATTGGGGATATGGAAGAATAAAGAGAGAGAGAGCAGATGATAAAAGAGTAGCGTAGCCAGTAGTGAGATAGAGAATGCCGATTGTGGATGGAGAATGGGAGTAGCCAATAGTGTTGGCAGTGACGATGTTGATCGGTGAGGGTGAGTGATACAGAGAGAACGAGTGAGATGATGAGGGATTTCTTGATTTGTTTAGAATGTGAATTGGGGATATGGGAAACGAGAGATAGAGAGAGAAAGCTGGTGATAAAAGGGTAATAAGGTAATTGTATAATGAACAGTAACATTTTTCCCTCCTGCTTCAGATTTTCTCTTCATTTTGGAGAGACAGCAGCCAGTGGAAAATAATTTGTATTTTCCTTTCCATTTTTATTTTCCCTTCTTATCCAAACAGGGGAAAAGTATAATCCTTCCTTATTTTCCACCCACATTTTCTTTCCTCCTATATTTTCAACTAATCCAAACATAGGGTTAATGAATTATAATTTTATAAGGACCGTGAATCAAATATTTTTGTAAAAAAAAAAAAAAAGGTTTCTTTTGGTTTTATTAATTGCAATAGTAAATTCATGGATGTTCATCAAATAAATCTATCGGTAATCATTCACATATTTATTTGATAATGTCACATTTATCTTTTTCATGAAAATTTGAGGAGTATTTAATTATTAATTTATTTTTTTGTATCTATATGAAATTTGATACCTAATTGAATTCTAATTTTTCTTTAGTCACAATGAGTCCATTGATATCAAGGACCAAATTTTCATGAATTCAATGTTTTTTTATTAAATTAAATATTAGTTTATTTTCCCATTGGCCTGATAAATATGTTTTTGAAATATGTGTGGTGAGCTTGAATTTTTTTTTTTGAGATTTTTTTTAAAGCCATTTAGTAATAATTATTTATTACTACTAATTAAAGGGATATATTATTTTCTTTTTATTATTATTAATTTCAATTCATTAATTGATAAGATTGTGAATATATATACAAATCAGTGATTAGTTTTATTCTAAAAGTATAATTTGTTTGAGTATTGATCTTCGATCAAAATGATAACAATAAATTATTTATATTTGTGTTGGTATAAAAGAGTACAATTAGTATTTACCTTTCCTTGATAGGAAAAATTATGGATTTAATGTTTATTAAATTAAATATTAATTTATTTTTTTTTATTGGTATGTTTACATATATTTGAAATATATGTGAATTAAGTTATTTAAATAAATATAGTGAATTAAAGTTTAATTGACATTCTTATATTTTGGTATATGCTTTTGAACTCAATAGAAGTAATTATTTGAAGTGGGTTCTTTGATGCTGTAATGCATTTGGATGCTAATGAACTAGGTGAAACTATTAAGAAAGGAAATACAACATTAAATCAAAACAAAGCAAAATATATGATCATACTTAAACGTCATCTAAGTAAGAATTTAAAGGTTGAATATCTCATTGTTAAGGATCCTTGTGTTCTTTGAAAGAGCATTAAAGATTGATACGATCACTTGAAAGTTGTGGTACTACCATAAGCTCAATATGGCTGGCTAAATCTGTGCCTACAAGATTTTAAATCTGTTTCAGAATACAATTCAGTAATGTTTAGAATCACTTCACAGCTGAAATTATGTGGTGATAAAGTTATATAACATAATATGTTATAGAAGACATATACTATTTTATGCCTTTAACATGCTCCTGCAACAGCAGTGTATATAAAGCAAAAATTTACAAAATATTTTAAACTTATTACTTTCCTTCTAGTGGCTAAAAAAAAAAAGAACAGTGAATTGGTAATAAGAAATCATCAAGCTAGGTCCACTAGTACAATATCAGTCCCTGAAGTGAATGTTGTAGATAATCAAAAGTCAAAACTCAAGAGTGAGGTACTTTTGGTAGATCATGAGAACTTTGGAAGAGAAACAATCTACATAAAAGATACAACTCAACTCAATCTGTAAACTTCCTGAAGTAGTAATTTGCAAAAATTTTACATTTTTATTATTAATCTTATTGTTTTGTTAGATTTTGTTTTTAATGTTTTTACATTTTATTTGAATTATATTTTATTAATAAGTTGTGCATTATAATTTATGAATTATTTCATTATTATTTTATCCTCAGTATACATGAAAAATATGTTGCGTTAAGCTTGCAGTTCAAGCGTTGAACTTGTAGTTCAATAATTAAACCTTGAAGGTTTGGCATGACATGCCATCATACATATAATACATACTCTCCCTTACAACTTGTAAATATACATGAGTCTAATATTTCTCATCTGCGATTTTTTGGTTGTGCCGTGTATGTATCAATAGCACCACCTCAAAATGGGTCCACATAGGAGATTCAAAATTTATTTTGATGAGGTACATTTCCCGACATTAGAGGGAGGAAAAACACCTGTCAGTAATAAAGAATGTCGAGAAATTTCCTGGAAGGAAGACTATTTAAACAGTTTTGATCCATGTATAAGTCAGAATGAACTAGAAGTTCAGAAAATAATACAGTTGCAATAAATTGCAACTCAAGTGCCAGACGCATTTATAGATGCTAAAAGAGGGACAAAATCTCATATTCCATCTGCTAATACCCTAGTAAGGATTGTGGTTCATATTGAAAATAAAAAATCAATTAAGCTCGACACACGCTAGAAGCGTAGACAATAAATTAGAACTAAAGATAAAAATCTACGGAAAAGAAAAGCAGCGTCACTAAGAAAATCTCCTGAAGAGAAATATCTCAGTCAAAGAGCTATAGCCAATGATGAGACACATACTGAGACAACGGAACAATTATATCCTCCAGATATGGCTTTTAGAGTTGATGATCAGATGAATAAAAATTACGAGATCTCAATTAATTTTGTGATATAGGAGAAATATTTGATAGAAATTCATTTATCGTCGACGATGAATTTACCTCAATAGTAGCTATTGCTGTCTCAAAAGACAATTTAGATCAATAACCTATGAATATAAATGAATGTCAATATAGACGTGACTAACCATCATGGAAAGAGGCAAATCAAGCCAAGCTAGACTCCCTATTTAAACGTATGATATTTGGATTTGTTATGCTGACTTCCCAAAATATGAAATCAATTGTGTATAAATGGGTATTTGTCCGAAAGTATAATGAGAATAATGAGGTGGTAAGATATAAAGCGATGCTAATTGTCAGAGTTTTTCGCATAAACCTGGTATTGACTATGAGAAAATTTATTATCCTATTATGAATATGATCACGTTCCGATATTTGATTAGTATGACAGTTAAAAAAAGGCTTGATATGCGCATTGTGAAAATGATATTTATATGAGAGTCCCAAAAAGACTAAAGGTACTATAAATGAATGCACATCAAACACGTGACATGTATTATATTAAATTCCATAAATCCCTGTGTGGATTAAAGCAATATGAACGTATGTGGTATAATCATTTGATTAAATCATTATTGAAAGAAGGATATGTGAATAATACACTATGTCCATATGTAATCATAAAAGACCACAAAATTGTTATGTTATTGCAGTATATATTGATGATTTAAATGAGACTCCTAAAGAACTCAAATAAACGTGTATTTATTTGAAAAGTTAGTTCAAGATGAATTTAGGTAAAACAAAATTTTGTATCACCTTGCAGATTGATCATTAATGAGTCCTAATACACTAGTCTATTTATGTGGAAAAGATACTTAAGAAATTTCATGTGGATAAATCATTTTCCTTAAACATATCAATGGTGGTCCGCTCACTAGAAATGAAGAGAGACCCTTTTAGACCTAAAGAAGATAATGAATAGCTATTTGGTCCTAAAGTACTATATTTAAGTGCTATAAGAGCACTCATATATCTTGCAAAGTGCATCAGGTTTGATATTATATTTGCCAGAAAAAAAATTCATAGTTAGGTATAGCTTTGCATCTACCAAGAAACATGAATAGTAGTGTAAAAGACTTATTGTATTATTTTCGAGGTACTATTAATTTAAGGTTATATTTTCAAATAATTCATATTTGACATTGGTCTATATGCGGATGCTAGTTATTTTATGATCCCCATAATAATAGATCTCAGAGTGGCTGTGTGTTTACTTATGGTAATACTGCAATTTTATAAGGTTTGTAAAGCAAACTATGGTCCTAAAGTACCTAAATAAAATATTCTCCCATTATATTGTTTAAGAATAATGCGACATATATTGCACAAATTAAATGTGGATATATCAAGAAAGACCGAACTAAACATATTTCACCTATATTCTTTTACATGCATGAGCTCCAGAAGAGCAGTGAAATAGATATCCACTAAATTCGCTCGAAAAACAACCTAGCAAACTTATTTATTAAGTCCTTATCTAATGTGATATTTTAACGACATTATTTCATCAATTGATATGTGTTATGTTAAAATGTTGTTCTTATCAGGGGGAGCGAATTAATATAAGATTGTATTTTTTTTTCCTTAGTCAAGTTTTTTTCTCACAGGGTTTTCTTAGCAAGAGGTTTTAATGAGACAATCTGTGTAATAATAGAATAGCGTATGAATTGTACTATTTTCCTTAACTATATTTTTTCCCACTAGGTTTTTCTAGCAATATTTTTAATGAGGTATATTCATGATAAAAGTAATATTCAAGGGGAGTGCTATAAATTATTATATGTGAATGTTACTTAAACAAAATTTTTCACAAAGGCATTACCAACCGCAACATTTGAGAAGTTGGTGCACGACATTAGAATGCGACGATATAGAGATCTCAAGTGACATTAATTTTAGGGGGAGAAATATGCACTGTACTCTTTTCATTAACCAAGGTTTTTCTTAGTAAGGTTTTTAACGAAGCAAGTTTTATTATAAAATAGACATCCAAGGAGGAGTGTTATGAAATATTAATGGATGTCATGATAAGAATGTAAGTTATTTTTATCCTTATATCTCTATATAGAAATCCTTATAGAGATTGTACTCTATCTCTGTAATGCACTCTATCTCTATAAATATTGATACCTATAAATAGGTATTACTTTTAATAAAGCATGACACAAATTATTCTTTTATATTATTTCTTTATTCTCTTTATTCTCTCTCTATAATTCTTTCTTTTATTTTACAACAATTGATTGATTTTTATTATTTTTAATAAATTGCTTATAAAAAAAGCAGTTTTAAAAATAATATAAAAATTTTCACTGAAAAGTGATTTTGTAAAACTCAACCTTGTGATTGTTTTATTTTTATTTTTATTATCATTTTTGGCACAATTTTGTAAATTCGAGTCTTGAAAATGAATTAAAAATTTAAAAAATAGGGCTTTTCCCAAAAGATGAGCCCCAATCATTTTAGGTAGGGTTGAGCACGGTTCGGGGGAATCCGGAGATTTGAAAATCTCCAGAACCGAACCGAACTTCGGAGATTTTTAAAATGAAATCTCCGGAATCGAACCATAAAGAAAAATCTCCGTACCAAACCGTCCCGATTTTTCGGGACGGTTTGGGACGGAGATTCGGGTCTAATGGGACGGTTCGAGATGGAACGGGACGGTTCGGTACGGAACGGGACAAAATAAAAATTTGAAGATTTTTTATTTTTAAATAATTAAAAATTAAATTTTACTTATACATTATTCAATTTCATTAAATGTGTTGTTAATTCAATATTAAAGTGTGTATATATATATATATATATATATATAAACCCTTTAAATCGGTTCTAGTTTCGGTTCTTCGGTTCGGGATGGTTCGGTACGGTTCTCGGTATGGATACCTACTAATCTCCAGAACCGTACCAAAAAAAAAAATCGGGACGGTTCGGTTCGGAGAAAGTCAAACGGTCAACGGATATTTTTCGGTTCTGGATATTATCGGTTCGGATTTTGGATACGATTCGGTATCTCCGAGTCCCGTGCTCAGCCCTAATCAGGGTAGCCTGTTGGCTTGGGTTTTAGTTTCTTTTGTTGGTGCTTTGCTGCTTCTTACTATACTATTGTTAGCAGGTCTTGCTTAACTCTGACTTATCAAATAGGGAAAAAAAAAAATCAATTAAATTTTTTTTTCTCTAACATGGAATTATACCTGGTTCTATTGATTCTACTTTTAAATTTAATTAAATTTAAAATTTAAAAATAATTTTAGGAAAAAAAGAAAATAAATTTTTAAAAATTAAAAAATTCGTAAATATCAAATCTCACCCATACACAATTTCTTATACTTCTTAAAAAATAAAACAAATCCATTAATCTCACAAATTTTTTAATTTAACAGTACTCATATGCTACTATTATTGTTCACAATATCAAACTTGGAATATTTACAAGTAATTGTGGTATATAGCCATTAAATTGGTGATTTTTTAGGCTTATGAGTTATGAATTTATTCGGTTTCCTAAAAATTGTAGGAAATTTTGTATGGGTGATATTTGAGATTTAAGAAATTTTTACTTTTTAAATTTTTTTTTTCTCTTAAAAATATTTTTTAATTTTTATAATTAATTAAAATGAAATTTTAATTCAAAAATGGATTCAACAATGCAAGATATTTGATTAGGAGTCTTGGTCTCATGTTGCAATATATTTGATCCATCCTGTCAACTCAATTTGAATCCGTCTGTAATGTATAAATTTCACTTAATTCATTCAAATTGATATGAAATCTAAAATAATTTGTATGAAAAATCTTCAATTTAACTCAAGAGTCTAAGCGGGTGATGAAATCCAACGTACACTATATTAATTAAGTTTTGATACTTTTAATTATATATTAATGTTAGAACTTTTAACTCTAATAATTCTAATAATTTGAATTTATTGAGAATCAATCTATAAAATCGTTAATCCAACTCGAAATGCAACCCACTGATCTAAAATAAATTAATAAAAATATGTTTGGTTTTTAATTTTGAAAATTATTTTAAAAAATTAATAAAATTCTTCATAATCAATAAAATTATTCTAAATTTGATTTATACAATATTATGCGTAACTTAATTCATTTGTAACTTAAAGTGACTTGATTAAATTCTAATCTATATTATTAAGAATATAACATGAGAAAAAGTTCTACGTTAATTAAATATAAACATATTAAATTATTAATATAGAAATAAAATTTTCAATTTTAATGGTTAGTTTTTAAAGTTGATTCTCCCAAAATTAATATTAAAAACTCAATACACATAAAAAAAAAAAAAAAAAAAAAAAACTAATATACAATATTTGAAATGACTTGACTTAAATCAATAGAACCTAACTCATTTGCCACATTAGTTTAGGAGTGACAATTTCACTCTTTTATAGTTTATTGATACTTAAGTCGTCTTTAAGACAACCGAAAGATTTTGAGTTTTAATTTTAATTGGATATATATGTGTATGTGTGTGTTCCTGAGTTTTAATTTTAATTGATGTGTGTGTTCCTGAGTCTATTCTCAAATATGAATTTATATATATAAAAAAAGTATGGGTTAAACATATTGACCTTTGAAAATTTTAATTTTTTTAAATTTTAAAATCCAACCCATCAACAGATAAGAGAGTTTTTTTTTTTAAACTGATTCGTGGCCATATCCTATAATTTATCCTTCTGATGTTCCCACGAACAAATTTATCAAATTCCAAGTATCGTTTGATCAGTTGTTATATGAATTTGCTATCCATTTATTTATTAGGATTTCAATATAAAAATAAAATAAAATTTTCTCTTTCATAATTTTTTTTAATCACAATATGAATATTAGGTAGTCTACTTTTGATCATAAATACAAAACTAACTTAATACAAAAATCATAAAAAAAATTTAAATTAAAAATTAAAAGACTTCTAATTGATCAGTAGCAATCATGATTTTCCTATTATATTTTCTTCTAGTGCTTGTTTACTAGCTACCAACTCCCTTTAATATTTTTTTACCCACGACCTTTTTCTATGTAATTTGATTAATAATATTGTCCATCTTATCTTCTTTTTCTTCTATTACTTTGACATTTTGCACCTCATCACGCTGTATGGAATCTGCTTTAATAATATAAAAGAGATATTGAGGGACACTAAAAGGGAAATTAGAAAATGTCAAAAATAAAAACCTTTTTTTTTAATTGAAAAAAAATATTTTTAGGTGTATTAATCATTATTATGTCCACCTCAAAACTGTCAATTAAGCATTCCGTTTGGTATACATGATTGATTAATTAAGTCATAATATTAGTAAATAACACTATTTTTGGTACCTATGATTCAAGTTGAATTTAATAATCTCAAAGGCTTAGCTAACCCATAGGATATGTGTTATCTAAAACCTAACCCTCATGTCTTTAGTAAGCCTTATTTAATGGGAGTACTAATCCCATCATTTATAACACTTTATTTTTAAAAATAATCTAACTTTTTATTCCATTTATTAATTTATTATACCAAACATAGGATTATAAAAGTAGGATTACTTAATACTATATATTAAGATTTTTGAAGCAAATAAGGTTTAAAATAAGTAATCATATGGTTTAATTAAACTTAGGATTTAAACTAACTCTAAGGATTACGAATCCGTGAACCAAACGGACTTTAATGTTATTATTTAAGACATTTCATAAGCCACACGATCACTTAAACAATGTTAAAAGACACAAACACTATCTATTCCGGCAAGATCACATTATAGCAGTGGCGGAACCATGCCCCCTCCATTTTTTTTTTTTTGGTGAATAAAAGATGAAAAACAGAAGCAAGAAAAAACAAAGCAACAAAATTAGCTAAACATTACCAGTGAAATCCTCATCCAGTAGCTTCAATAGCTCAGATGGAGGCTCACTTAGGATTGAGAACTCCAAAGTCTTATCCAAAAAGAGCTTTGCTATTAAGTCAGCACACTTATTAGCTTTTCTTGAGATGTATTGCAAAGAAACTTCCCAATCCATTTGTATCAAATGTCTAATGCTTGTCACAAGAAAACGGTGGCCATTTTTTTTTAAAGGTCTATATCTTTGGTACCCTCTAATTATTGTTAGAAAAGCTCATCAACTTTTTTTATAATGTATTTTTTACCAAAAACACTTCTCTAAATAATAAATTTTTTAAAAAAATCTTTTTTATTTAAAAGTTACTTTATATAAAGACAAACCCTCCACAAATATTCTTTATTTTCTCTTTCTTAAAAGTAACCCATATTATATTAAAGTTTTTTTTTCTTTACTTTTCTCTGTCGTTATCACTTTGTGTGGGTAAAATAGTTTTTATCTTTGACTTTTAAAGAATTATTCATTTCAATATTGTGAAAAAATCCAAGCACAAATAAAATGGAAGATGAATTTCTTTCTGACTGTTTACTAGTGTATACTGAAAAAAAAAATGCTAAAAAAATTTAGTATAGATTCATTTATAGATGATTTTCGCGACATGAAAAAAAGACGCCCTATATTTTAATAGATTATGAATGTAATACTGTATTTTAGGATATTTAATTATGAATATTGATGTAAATATAATATATTTAAATTTTATTATTACATGATAAATATTTAAATACTCTAATTTTAATTTTAGCTCTCATAATCAAATCCTGGCTCCGCTCCTCAATCAGAGCCATGGCAGAGCATCAAGTCAATATCAAACTACTTTTACATACTTTTGCAAACTTGGCTTAAAGCGTAGCCTAATTATCACTAAACCATAGACTTTGCTGGCTATGAGTTATGTTTAATGACCACGACAGTTTCCTCTATATATACACTAATCATGCACTAATCAAAAACAATTATCTAAGAAGCCTTTTGATTATGTTAAAAATTAGGGGGAAAATGTCTTCTTCTTTTTCTAATACTACTAGCAATAGTTACTTGTTGGTACTGAAAATTGTTTTGGTAGCACTAATATTTTACCAATCTAATGCCCAATTAAGTGCTACATTTTATGCTACTACATGCCCAAATGTGTCTGCAATTGTTACCAATATAATACAACAGGCTCTTCAATCCGATTCCCGGATCGGGGCCAGTCTAATTCGCCTTCATTTTCATGATTGCTTTGTTGATGTAAATCCATAATAGTTCTGATATTGAATTAAAATTTTCCAAGAATTTTCTTTAGCACTATTTAATTTTAATTTTTATTATTTTTGGGTTTCAGGGTTGTGATGCTTCAATTTTGCTGGATGGTACTTCAAGTATACAGAGTGAAAAATTTGCTGCTCCAAATGTTAATTCCATTCGGGGTTTCGATGTAGTTGACAATATAAAAACTGCCGTGGAAAATTCTTGCTCTGGTGTTGTTTCCTGTGCAGACATTCTTGCTCTCGCCGCGGAAGCTTCTGTTTCTTTGGTAACTTAATAGATAGAAAAACTCTCAATTTCACAGCTCTAAAGTCAGTTCCAATTTATTTGTTTCGTTAAGTCAATTTGACATAGGAATGTAATTTCTCACAGTCAGGAGGACCATCATGGAGTGTTCTATTAGGAAGAAAAGATAGTTTAACTGCAAATCAAGCAGGAGCTAATACTTCAATTCCTTCTCCTTTTGAAGGCTTAACCAACATTACTTCCAAGTTCACTGCAGTTGGTCTAAACACTAATGATCTTGTTGCATTATCAGGTAATTATTTATACTATATCTTTGATTTAGATACCTCTAATTAATACTTTCTTATTTACCACACCATTCATAAGCTTAAACTTTTGGTCTAACTCAAGAGTTCTCACATGTTATTAAAGTCAACCTTGCACCTCTAATTAGGAGTGAGCATTCGGTCGGTTCAGTTTAAAATCAAACCGAATCGAAATAACTGAAGTAACCGAAATTAAATTTTTTATAAATCGAACCGAACTGAAGTTTTAGTGAAAATCGAATCGAACCGAAAAAATTCGGTTCGGTTCGGTTTTTTGGTTTGACAGTTTTTTTTCTTTTTGTTATAATAAACTATATATATATATATATATATATATATATATATATATTAAAATTATCATATATAATATAATATATTGTATATATATATATATAATATTTACATAAATATATTAAAAATATAAATATATATTAAAATTTCGGTCGGTTCGGTTCAAATCAATTTTTTTTTGATAAAAATCAAACCGAACTGAAATTTAATTCGGTTTTCTTTTTTAAAAATCAAACCGAATCGAACCACTAAAAAACCAAACCAAACCAATCAGTTCGATTCTATTTTTTGATTTCGGTTTGGTTTTGCTCACCTCTACCTCTAATTTCATGCTCTATCATGTAGACATGTTAACTGGGTTGGATCCAGATTCGACCCGGAACCAATAAAACATACATAAAAGTTTCAGTTTTTAATATGATCTTTGACTCGAGAATTTTCACAATTTATATCTATTTTGATTGAAAACGAGATTAATTAATTGAGTCTAAATTTGCAGGTGCTCACACATTTGGGCGTGCACAATGTAGAACATTTAGCAATCGGCTTTACAATTTTAGTGGCACAGGCAACCCTGACCCTACATTAAATACAACATACTTAGCCACTCTGCAACAAATATGTCCACAGGGTGGAAATGGGTCTGTTCTAGCAAATCTTGATCCTACAACTCCAGATAATTTTGATAATAATTACTTCACAAATCTACAAAACAATCAAAGCCTTCTCCAATCAGATCAAGAACTATTTTCTACTACAGGGGCTGCTACTGTCTCTATTGTTAACAACTTTAGTAGTAACCAAACTGCCTTCTTCCAGAGTTTTGCTCAGTCAATGATTAATATGGGAAATATTAGTCCTTTAACAGGAACTAATGGAGAGATTAGAGCAGATTGTAAGAAGATTAATGGAAGTTAATTATTAAGCTATGAAATTATTACTAGTAGCATTTCTTGAAAAATCAAGATAATGTTATAGCAGGGTACTTTTATTAATAATAATAAAATGAAGGTTGCTATTAAACAAGTGTATGCAAGATTGATTAGATATTGCAAGATCTTCCAAAAGATTGTCTGGCTTGTACTTTTTGGCATTTTTATGTTTCTTTCAATTCGAACCCTTGTAGTTGTAACTAAATACAAGAGTGGTTCTTTTTAGGATTATTTGTTGAGGAAGAGATTTGTAGCACAATTAAAATATATTAAACAATGTGTGATTTAGTTGGGCTTGTCCAATAGTAAAAGATCTCATTGTCAAATCTTTTCGTTCACTTGAATTTTCACTAATTGGATAACAATTATTAAAAAAGGTGTTAAGCGGAAGTCAAGTAGCTAGGATTCAATGTATATCCATATTATAGTGGATTAATTCCTATTCAATTAAGAATAGAATAGAGAGAAAATTAATGAATTTCTGCTAGAGTTATTCTAATCTCTTAATCACTATTAACCTAAATCAATGTTTTAGAATTAAATCTTTATTATTTAATTTCACTATTAAATCTTTTGATTAAGCTTTGTAATATCATTTTTGGGCCGATGTTAATAATTACTATATAATAAATATAAATAAAATTAACAAGTATGCTTTGTGTAATTAATTTTCTCTCTATATATCCATAAGGTAATTATCCATTAGTTTAGGATTTGAAGCGTGAAATTATTGTTAATGACTATACTAAACACTTGCATTGACAAGAATGACATTCATGTAGATTGTTTATGATTTAAGAATAAATAAGAACAACTCTGAGCCTATAATATGAAATCATAAAATTATAGCAATTTACTATTTGGACTTGAAAAAGATACTTCGATATCCCTTTTATTTTAATATCTCGTCATTGATTGTGGAAATTTTAATATCTCATCCATATAATGCATATTCACACCATGTTTCTCACCTTACAATTATGTGCTTCAATCCCTGAGTTTATAAATGATTTGATATTTTAATTTAATCCATATAATTCAAAATTTTAGTCTCTCATCCTTGATTGTCGGAATTTGTTATAGCTTTATGGTTCTTAATTTGTTCATTTTTGTTGTTATTCTAATAAATCAGTGATAAAGTATATATATATTTTTTAAAAGAAATTATTATTATTAATGAAGATAAGATAACAAAATATCCCTTAGGAATATAGGTGGGCAGAGCCCCCCAAAACTGAGTTCTCGTATAAAATTAGTTGCTCTAGCTAAAGAATGAGCTATGTGATTCGTAGATTTCTGTAGATTAGAAATTTATTTGCTAAGCTCAAAACAATTTTCAATAACAATGACGGAGCTAGGATTTTCTTTTAGAGTGGGTCAAAATAATTTTGTGATTTAATATGTCATTATGTATTTATATGTTTAACATTTCATATGAATTTAAATAAACTATATAAGTACATAGAAAATAAGTATAGTAAAATAATATGTCTAGACATGTTTTTTATATTTAAATTATAAATAGACAAAAAAATTAAAGGAAAACCTGATTAAGATTTAATTGAAGGCTTAAATACTTCCATGACACCATAATAAGGTTTAAGACACTAATTCAATTCCAAATCAAAGCACTAATTCAATTCCAAATCAAAACACTAATTCAATTCCAAATTTGAATCAAAGCACTACTTTTCCAAATTTAAATCAAAGCACATATTTAATTCTAAATTTATGCAAAAAATAAGAAAAAAAAATTGCAAAATGGGGTTTGTATCTCTTAAACTCTTACCTCAATTTATTCTCTTCTTAGTTATTATTTTAATGTCTTGGCTATTCTCTCTTAGTCTTAGGACACATTCAATTTCAAATTTATACTATAAGAATTTTTTTTTTTAAAAAACAATACAAAATGAGTTTTGTATCTCTTAGACTTTTAAGTCTTACCTCAGTTTCTTCTCTTCTTAGCTCTTTTCATATATTGGATCTTCCATCTTAGTTTTAGAAGTTAGAAAGGCAAGTTCAATAACACAATTTTGTTGAATGCTCAAAAGAAAAAAGACAACTTTGTTGTGAAGTTGTTCTCGTAGGTTTAATATAATGAGAAAGAGGAGTTTAAAATTTATACAGTACATGGACTTTGTTCTATTTCATTAAATCAAATAGGTTAATGGCTTTAAACTCAATATTATATTGGCTCAAATTTTATAGAATGACCAAAATCATACATCTAAATGTATAATGTATTATGCTTTTTTTTAAAGGGGGCCATACACTATAATTTTAAAATTAAATATTAGTAGTAGTGGGAAAACCCTGCCTCCGTCAATGTTCAATAATCAAGCCAAACATTAAGTCTATCTTTTGTGAAGCATTGACAGCAGTGATAACAATTTGAGCATCCGATTCCAAAATGATGTTGGACAATTGCAATGATTTGATCCAACTTAAAACTTCCCTCATTATCAACCCTTTTGCAAACTTTTGCTCCATTACACCAGGCCATGACTTCGCAAAAGCACCCACCAAACTAGGGGTGTACATGAGTTGGGTTGAGCGGTTTGTGAGTAATATGTCAGACCAAATTGATATTTTTGGGTTGATAAATCTTCAAACCGAAACCAAACCAAAATAATGTAAAATCAATAATTTTAGGTTGGTTTGATTTATTGAAAACACTACTAAAAATATGTGAAATAGCGACAAATTTTAGCAACGTACTAAAATTCATCGCTATTTTGCTACAGAATTGCGAGGGATAGCAACGGAAGAAAATAAAAATGAAAATAATTTATTATTAAAAGTTAACAACGGAATTGTGAGAGAATCAACAACGGATCCAAATCCATCGTTGATTAATTGCTTGAAGTTTGGTGCCATCAATTTTCGACAAAATTGAGACATAACAGTGATGGATTATCCGTTGCTAAATTCGTTGTTGTTTAAATAATGGGTGTTGCCCAAGATTAACTAAGAAGGGGGGTTGAATTGGTGGGCGATTAAAAATTAAAATTGAATGAGGAATGAGAGAAGAAAAGAAAGAATACAAAGATTTTATAGTGGTTCGGATTATAACCAATCCTACATCCACTCCCCAATCACCAATTTGGTATTTCACTATCAATGGAGTTTTACCAAGTTTACTCCCAACTTAGTGTTTAAGCTCACACCAAACTTTATAAGTGTTTTCCCAAAGCTCACACTCAAACTCCTTAAGTGTTTTCACTAGGCTAACACTCAAACCTTACAAGTGTTTTAACAAGGCTCACACTCAAACCTAAACAAGAGTTTTCCTAAGGCTCACTCTCAACCTATCAAGTGTTTAAGGCTAACATCCAACCCTTGAGCAATGAATGCTCTTACAACAAACACAAAATGTGTTAAATGAAGTTTAAGGCTTAAGAAATGAAAATACAAGAGTTTGGCCACTTATGAAAGTTGTTGGTTATCAATGAAGGCCTTTGGAGGGGGTATTTATAACCTCCCAACACCAAAGAGCCGTTACAATTGAAGCATGGCCAAATCTCTCCCTAACAGCTAGAAAATTTTCATTAAATGCACCGTTAGAGTGGAATCGCAGTTGCTAAGCCTTGGTCGCGGTCACAATGTCCTTTTTGCGGTCGCTATTGCATTATTGCGGTTGCGATTTTTATATGGCTCAACGGCTAGTGACACGTGGCAAATTTTCATTGCCTGTTCAATATGACCGTTGCAGCTCATTTTCAGCCTTATGAATATCGCGGTTGCTACAACCTTGTTGCAGTCTCAATACTGCTTTCGCGCTTGGAGTTGCGGGCGTGATACTGACCGCGAACCTTACTGTCTGAATTGTGCAATCAGGGTTTTAGCTATATTGCGGTCGCTACATGCATATTACGGGCGTAATACATGTGTTGCGGGCGCAAATTAGAAGTTCAATCATAATATTTAGAGAATTTTCTAAGTTCTTGACTTCCAAGCATTTCTAAAGCATTTTATCTGTGAAAACACACTTCAATGAAACATGAGTACAATTCAATTTGATTGTCAAGATCAAAATAGAGATTGACTAAATTGAACACCCAATTTAGGTCAACAATGGGTCTAGTCTATACTAATTAGGGGTGAGCAAAAAACTTATTTAAACGAAAATCTAACCAAACCAAATTTAATTCGATCTATTTGATTCGATTTGGTTCGGTTTAAATTTTTGTAAATTTTGGTATATTCAGCTCGGTTTAATTTACGTTAAAAATAACCAAACATATCGAATTATATATATATATATATATAAATGAATTACCGAACTGAAATATGTCGGTTCGGTTCGATTAGTCTTATAAAAATTTCAGTTCAGTTTGAACCGAATTGACCGAATACTAATCCCAATAGTCAAATAGCGAGGGATTTATCCGTTGCTAGTCCTAGGTTATTTAGGGCCTACTTAATTTTCACTTGTTCATTTTTTGTCACTTTATTTTCCTCCTCCCTCTTTTTTCCCGCCGTCTCTCTTTTCTCTACTGTGCCTTCCCACTACCACTGCTCACCGGTGATTTGGACGCCGATTTGCTCTCCGCGCCATCGTCTTTTAAAGCCCAGGTAAGTTTAATCTTTATTTTGTTTTGTTTTGTTTTTTTTTCCGTTTCCCTCTTTCTCTTCTCTCGTAGGATTTTTTGCCATTTGCCGCTCGTGGAAGAATCTTGCCTTTTGCCCTGCGTCGCTCAGGTCATTGGATTAACTTTGAGGTTTATTCTTAGAATTGGTTTTTTTTT
>CATKHJ010371185.1:0-13677 GCA_949750685.1 Vernicia montana | reverse complement strand
GAGTTTGAGAGATAAAAATATTTGAGTGTGTTTCTCCTATTTTAAAAGAGAGAAATTAATTTGTTTTCTCCTTATAAAATAGAGAGAGGTTGTGTTATTGTAACTCCTATTATTTTCTCATAGTGAAATTCTTCTATACTTGTCCGTGGTTTTTACCCTAATTTGTTTGGGGGTTTTTCACGTAAAATCTGTGTGTTCAAATCATCTTTATTATTTTCTCAAATTATTAGCTGCAGTCTTGCTCTAATTCGGTGTCAATTTCCGCAATAAATTGGAGCCAAGTCCTTGCAAAAAACCACAGAAAAAAAACATTATTTTTTTCTTTTGCTCTGATTTATAAAGAGAACAAATGGGTTAGAGTCATACGCTACACAATGTGGGTATCCATTCCCTTTTATAACTTTCACTAAATTAGTGAAAACATTTATTACAATAACAGATAGTAGACTAGGCTCGAGATGTATCAAATTTCATTTCTCTATCTCTTCCTTTCCCACTCTTTAAAAACAAGATAGTTACATGTAACTTTCACCTTTGATTGCATTTTGGAATGCCTTGTTAATTAAATTAAGCAATTGCCATGATTTAAAGTTCGTCATGAAAGTCATCATCGCTATTGTCAAATACTGTGGTGTAAAATGTATCTTCATGATTGACCATTTCATCAACAGTTAAATAACCATCTCCATCATCATCTGCCTGAATGAATAAAAAAAAATAATAAGAGTATAAGTTATGGATATAGACCTATTCATAATCAGAGACTCACTTGGCTACTCTTGATAGTATGAGTTGGGACGAGCACAGGGACGGATCTAGATTTCAATAATTAGGGCCAAAATAAATATGACAAAAAAAAACCTTATATTTATGGGGTCAATTATTAGAAATTGAATTGATGAAAGTGAGAGTGAAATGAATGGGTGAAGCTAAAGCCTACTAATAAAATTGGATTTGGGTTCAACTAATATCTAAATGATTAAAACTAGACAATTAGTTGATTGAAGTTTAGCACTTATAAATTGTTTATATTTCTTATTCTTTAACAATGTGGAATCTCTAACATCAATACATGTATTTTTTTTTTAAAAATATATAAAATTTATGGAAGAGAAAATGTAGTTCCGCCCCTGGTCACGAGCTCAAGTAGAGTCTTTCTCGAATCAAATGCATTTCATAATAATAATTTATATACCTCCTGGATCAAATAACTAGCATAATATTGTGCATATGATAATTCTCCAGGTTTAATGTAACGAAGGACGGGAATTAATTCGTTGACATCCAAAAATCTAACGAAAAGAAAATGAAAATAATATTATTGTCAAACGAAATTAACCATATATATATATATATATATATTTTGGAAATAAAAATGTTATGAGGCATACTGATCCTTGTTTATGTCAAGCTCTTCAAACTTTTGTTCTGCAGTTGGAAGATTAGTTGTAGCTGTTTCAAATTCTGCGTAAGCTTTGTAAATATTATAAACATAAGTGGAGAATTCTTCAAACTTAAGTTTCCCATCATGATCATCATCCATCATCCTATAAATAATTTTGGAATAAATAAATTTCAAAAAAAAATTTATAAATTTGTATTTTAACATATTTTTAGTTTTATAAAATTAATTTTATTTTATTTGAAAAAGCGCTTTAAAAAAAATTAGTTTTTTGAATATTGAAAACTACTGTTTGAAAAAAAAACAAATGAACAGATGCTTTTACAAAATGCAGATTTGAAAAAAGCAATTTTAAAAAAATTTAAAAAATTAATCAATTAAATAAAAAAAATTCAAAAAATATATTTTTAGTCTCAAATAGCTCTAAGAAACAAGTAAAGTTATATATGAATTTTTTTATTTAAAATGATTTATATCTTGCAATAATGTAAGAAACCATATATTAAATTTATTTCATTTATAAATGAAATAAATTTCATATTTATTTGTTCCAATTATAATGTAAATATTATTGCAGAAGATGAGCATTACTTGATTTTCTCTCTCAATATCCATTTTTGAATTTTGTCATTGCTACTATCTTGTGGATGCAAGAAGCTGCATAAATATAAGGAAATCAATGTAAACTTTCAAATAATCCACCATTCCCTAAAAGACTTTAATTTAAAGGCAAACAACTTAGTAAAATATTATTTACTTGTTGAACTCATCAAGGTTGAGGATCCCATTTCCATCAACATCTGCATTTTTAAATTGCTCCATCCACCATCCAGCTTCACCATGCATCATGTCATTTCTCTCTGTTCCACAATCATGTCATTCTATGAAAATTTTGTGATTGTTGTCTCCTCTTAGTTACCAATAAATAAATTACCATCTAGAGATAAATGCACTTTTTCCCTTTCTCTTCCATTTTCAAGGTAACCAAACAAAGCATGAAGTGATCACATGCAAAATTCTATATATAAAAAAAAGGTTAATAATAAAATATTCTTTAAGTTTTATTTAATATATACTTCCTGTTATTTTAAAATAGAAATTGTAGCCATTTATATAAATAGATAAAATTTTAAGAGAGTAAAGTGTTTTAAAATATATAATAACTAGTCGATACCCGCAACTCACAAAATTATTTTTTATTTTATAAATTTAATTTATTTATTTTTAATTATCATTTAAAAATAAAATATAATAATAATTTTTATGTATATATATTAGTTGTAGAAAATTGTGTGATAGAAATACGTGCATTCTTAAAAAATTGCATAAATAAATCGAAATGATAATAAAGTCTATAAAAAAGTATTATTATTAACGTAAATAAATTTTAATATTTTTAAATATAATTTTCTATTTTTTCATATATATGAGCATGTATACATACACATACAATAAAATTCATACAACCAATTATAATTTAATATATTTAATTAATATATTATGTTATTAAATTTAAAAATTATTAAATTAATTAATTAAAATTTTTATTAATTCAATTGAATTAAAGAGATATATATATGATAAAAGTATTAAATTTTATTATTTTAAGAAGCAAAATATAATCTAATTTTTTTTAAAAAAAAATCATAATTTTATAATGAGGATCAAAGTTTTGAGTCATTAATAAATCAAAAAAATTACCTATTTCTTCTTTGGAAAATTGTGGCAAATATTCCGTAAAACTAATTCCTCCATCTCTATCTTTGTCATGCAAATTCATTTCTTTTTGTGTCTTATACATTAAACGCTCCATAATTTGTTCTCTATTCCATGCTTGTAACTCCTCAAAACTTACTTTTCCATTCTTAGGTGAATTGTCTATTAAAGGAAATAAGACAATCAACCTCAAAGTAAGGTTTAGCTTCCCATTATCACTAAAATACTCAATATCATCTTCTTCAATGGCAGAATTTTTTTCAAGATTGATGGGATTATTGCCCTCATCAAATAATTCTTTTTCCTCGTTCAATCTTTGCATTTTCACAACTAATGGATCAAATTTTGGAATTTGAAGTATGTATCCAAGTCGGCGGTTTTGGCCAATCCGAAAGTTATGACCTTTTTCATTGATCATCGGAGAACAAACCATTAAAACAACAAAGGCGGTGGCTAGAAGGGCATAAACCACCGCCCTTGCCATTTTTTTTTAAACGAGGAAGACAATAGGTTATTTATTAACAAAGAATATTTATATAGAGAAATAGAGATAGAGAACAAATTTTAAAATTGTGATGTACATTCTAGCTTTTTTTACACATCTTTTCTATGATATTGTGGTGGAAAAAACAGTTATTAACTGTTGGAAATGAACGGCAAATACAATTCATAACTTAATTAGACTTATTGGTGTGAAATGTATGCTAAATTTATTATTATTAATTATTATTATTACTATTATTATGACAATTATTTGCAATATGTTGTTAATTAACTTGTAGTTTAATGTAACAAAGGTAAACGTATATGACATGCATATTTGTTAGTTTGTAACCCTTCATGATTTTTTATTTTCTTTTTTAGTTTTATTTATTGAGCACTCATATTTTAATTGTTCATAAGATTTCTAATTTAATTAATGATATTGAATTATTGAGGTATTATTTAATTAATTTTTTAAAAAAAGAAATTCACAACTATTATGAAAATTATTGAAGTTAGAAAAAAAAATGATGATATTGCTACAGTTATTATTGTTAATACTAGGCTATAATCTACGCGTTGCCTTGGAAATTTTATTTATTTTTTAAATATCTTTATTTTAGTATATTATATTAATTTTTTATATATATTTTTATTTAGACATTGTTTGTAATTGAATTTTTTTTTTACAAATGCTAATATAAAATGACACAAAGGTTTCGCAATAGATATGAACAACAATTAAGTTTTATTGGATAATTATTTATGTCTTTTCATTAAAATTTTCCTTTTAAACCTCCATATAATAATTAATTACATTTTAACGCTATAATTTTTTTTTTTTGAAGATTAAAAAAGTATAATATGGAAAATGCTGCCTTTAACATGGCTATTTAAGTAAGTTTAAGTCATGTAGCACCATGCTATCATTGTATACGTAGATAGTGTTGTAGGATTTTATTAGTCTTCATTTTCTTTGTACTGTTATAATTCTTTTCTAATGTATTTTAGTATTTAGCACCAATTTATTTTCTTTTTTTTTTTAACGTATTTTCTTAAATTTTGCATATTTAATTTTCTTCTCTTATGTATGTTATATTTGTCATGTATTCGAGGTGTAGCATATTTAGGCTATTGGATTTGAGTTTTTATCATATAGTTTTTTAGATTTTTTTTTAAATTTTTTTTTTTTTTTTTTTACTTTAACAGGAATTTTTTTTTATTCTTTCTTGAGTTTGGTTTGTATTTTTTATTCACTTTGACACATTCCTATTCCTTTTTTTTTTTTTTTTTTTTTTTTTGCAATTTCAGGCATTTTTTTCTCATAAAAACTTTTGTTTTGAAGGCAAAAAATATATTGGTAGATTGTTTTAAGCATAATAATTTTCAAACAAAATTTGTTCAAAATATTCATAATACATATTGTTAATGTTGTTGATTAGTCTAAGATCAACTAAGATAAAGATGAACTGGATCATTGGTTAGACAGGCTTACTTCTTGGGCCTACAAGAAAGAAAATGAGATCAAAGGGGGCCAGGCCTGTTGCTTGGCGAGAACCCTCCGACGCTCAAGTCAATATCGAACTGGTATATAAGGTGGCCAGAGAGAAGGAATGCCTATTCTTTGTGGCTTGAGTATTTTTAGAGTAAGAATGGAGTTGAGAGAGTGCAAAGTTCAAACTACCTCAGGTTGAAGATGTGGTTAGTCTTTTATACCCGTGCAGTGATGTCCTTGTGAGGACAGGTGTCAATCTCCAGTTAGCTGTTGAGCGTTAAGAACAGCCTGTCAGGTTGTGTTGGGATAAGCCAAACCTCATGACCTCAGAGATATCAGAGTGGAGCGCGCCGTCTCTATGTGAGTCCGTTTTTGGCAGTATGTGTCCTTGAACAGCTGACATGGTATAGGCATTACTGCATTCATGACGTGGCTGCTCCGTGCACAGAGAGCATGATAGGAGAGAGAGAAAGAGCCTTTAGCTTTCTTGCGTGAAAAAGCTCTGTTGGTGGACTGAAGACTTTGGGCTTATAGGATGTGAGCTCTTCATTGTGTAAGTTTGACACGTTTTAGTGGGATTCTCGTGAATTAGGCCCAAATGCACTATAGTCACAATTTATCCCTTATTAGAGGCCCCCATGTTTCACCAAAGTAAATGTTAAGAACTTCGGTTGGAATAGTTCATCTTTTCTCAAGATCTCTGTTGATGTTATCACTTCGCCATATCATCTTATTCACTCGAAGAATGGACCTCATTATAACTAAGTGGTTTTCAGGAGAGGCTTTTATAACCTATGGAAACCCTTTGGGCTTTTGATAGTGAAGATATACCACCTTTAATGTAGGAGTTGTTTAGAGGCAAGCAACGACACGTGGCACTATAATAGCCATAAATTTAATGAAGTGACTACAGACGTCTTTTTAATTTTCACTGAGTAATGATGGGAGCGGTTTCCCCAAAGTTTTAAATACCATCTTCCCCTTTCTGCTAGGGTTTTTACTTTTGCTTATCACTTTGCTTGCCATTCTTGTTCTCTCTTTTTGCTCAGAGGATTCCTTACTTCTTTCTCACTCTTGCCTCCTTTTTTATTCTCTTCCTTTACTACATTTATGGCTCCTCCCAAAGGTGATTGGAAATCTCACCTAGTTTGATACTGGCATCCCATTTCTTTGGTTGCCAAGGAGAGTGACTTTTCCGGCTTCAAGGCAAATTTGGAGGGAAAGAGTGATTTTTATCTCCACGTTCTAGAGCCCTATGAAAGGATTTTCACCAACCCGCAGGATGATAGGTTGAAGGAGATTCCTAAAGATTATAGCCATTACATTTTCTTCCATCGTCATTTGGAGTCTGGCTTGAGATTTCCTCCTAGCCCTTTCCTGGTGGCAGTTTTCAACTACTTCCAGGTTAACCCCATGAACCTTCATTGGAACGCCAAGAAGGATCTTCATTGCTTCGAGGTTGTCTGCACAGCTTTAAAGGTCGTGCCTACCCCGAAGACATTTCAAGTCTTCTTTAAATTCATCAAATCGATAGAGGGAAGTACTTACACTACCTCGTCAAGGGCTGATCGGCGTTTATTTATAGGGAAAGAAAATAAAATTCCTGATTGGAGCAACAAATTTGCCACTATTATCCATACAGATGGTAAGGGCGAAGAGGGGCCAAGCTTCGGGTTTCCTGGCCATTTGATGATTCCAGTTAGCAATCTTCCTGACTGGCCTCTGGGGATGAGTGATGACGAGTTAGTCACCATTAGGACCCTCTTAAGGAGGAATTGTGACTTTGACATCAAGAACTTGGGCATCTGCCTCACACTGGAAAAGGCTCAAGGTATAATTATTTCTTATAAAATGTTGTAGATACAAGTCGCGTCTCCATCTTTGTCTATTCTGACTTGCCTGTTTATTTCTTGTTTTAGTGCCCAAGACTGATAAGAACTATTGGGGGGGACCTTGATTATCATACTCGAGGCATACATGCGAAGAAATTTTGCCAAGAAGTCCAGCTTCCCTATCTTGACGAAGTGACTGGGGAGCTCAGGCTTCGTACTCGGGAGGACTTGCGTCCTGTTCCCAAGAAGGTACTTTCTGGAGGGGTTCATGCCCAGGAAGTGCCTATTAAAAAGGGATCCGTTGATGAGGTGCCTGCAACAAAGACTAAAAAAGCTACTAGCCAAAGTGGGGTTGTCTAAATAATTGCAGCTAAGATAACCCAGCAGCCTGAACAAATCATTAAAATAAATGAATCCACTACTGTTGTTGCTGTTGAGAGATCCAAGGCCTCTCCATCTGGACTTTCAGTTTTTGGGAAAGGAAAAGGGCCTGCTGTTCCGACTAGGAGGTACGTTTAGGTGGACTCAAGTGGTGATGATGATGATGGTGAGACCGTCTTTATTTCAGCCAGACGCCCCAAACTTCCTATCTCCTCAAGCAAAGAAGTTCATAATGAAGAAGTTCAAGCAAGAGGAACTGCTCTTCGCGAAGAGGTCGCCCCCTCTACTGAGAAGGTCGGGGCAATTGAGGAGGCTATATACAAGGTTCCTTCTGCCAATGATCCCCTAGGTTTGCTTCTCTTCTTTTAACATTTCGATATACCTTACTTATGTGGCATATGTGTTGAATTGTATTATGTGTGCACAAATTCTCTGCAGTCCCTCCTATTGAAGAGGATGTTAATCTAAATGAGTTCATGACCTTTATGAAGGAGCCCTCTCATGTTCCTGATTCGGCTCTCCCCATCGATGAGGATTTTCTAATTCGCAACCTCGTGATGAGTTAGAGGTTGATGTCAGAGCCCCTCTTGCCAAGAGACAAAGGGTAGACGGTCAGTCTAATGTTGACGCTGCTCCATCCATTGAAGCGAATAGGCCTCGACATGAAGTGACTGAGGGGGAAACCAGCAAGAAAATCCAGTGTTCTCATTATCCTATTCCCAGCCTTACTTATATCGGGAAGAAAAAAACCAACATTGATGGGTTGGTGTCCCGAGTGCATCACCCTTTTTTCCAGTCTAATGGGTGCAACTATTGTCAGACCTAGCTATATGAGGGAAGTGCATGCTGATCACTTCCTTGTTGATGAGATTCCCCCTGTGAGGCCTGACTTACTAAACCCTCTGGCTCTGGCTATCGTTGATGAGTTGAGCGGCATTACAGAGCTTGCAGGGGCTGATGGCTTTATTGAGTTTGCTACTGATCTCAGCCTTGCTTTTTGACCTTTTCCCGAGCTCTCAAACCAAACTATGACTCCTACCATTGAGTTGGTTTAGTGGGAGATGTGGAAGGCTTATGATGTGAGTTAATCTTCTTGTTTCTTCATTTTCATTATTTTCATAGTTCTTGTCACGGGTCCCTGAAGTTCTGGTCATTGCTGTTTTTTCTTACAGACTACAAGGACTGGAGGTACCTTACCAGAGCATTTCTTTGCCAACGACGAGTATTACTTAGAGTCTTGTGATGCTACCTTGGCGTAGAAAAATATCATATTCAAGCAATGAGCTAATCTGGAATGGCTCCAGAAGAAACTGGATGAACTAAAACAAAAACAAATTCGTTCAGAAGAACTAAAGAACCTGCGAGCAAAGAATACTTCACTGAAAGAGAACTGCTTACATTGGGAGGAAAGGCTCAATGCTCAAGCAATCCAAAAAAGAATTGGAGAAAATAACTCAGCAATCTGAAGCGACTATCTCTTCTATCCAACAGTCTCTGGCCGAGAAAGACGGGAAGCTCGAAGAGCTTCAAACTTTTTTATCCAAGGCCAATGAGCAGGAGGAGGAGTTGCATAAACAAATCACTTAGGTCAAAGACGATGTTGATGAGGTAGAGATTTAAGGAAGAGCTTCAGATAACTAAAGCCGACCTTAACTCCAAAAATGATAACTTGGCATCTGCTCTACTAAGGACCCGAGTGGCTGAGCACCATTGTCTGGAAGCTAAGGTAGCTCGCAAGATGGCTATCACCAACTTCTTACAGTATGATAGTTATAAAAAGTGAATGGCTATCCAAGGCATGGCTCAGGAATTTCAACTCTATAATAGGGCCTTAGATGATATAACAAAGCATTTTCCTGGAGTTCTAGCAAAAGTGCCAAAGAGAAAACCGAAGGAGCTACCTCCTATGCCTGATGAGTTAGAGTTTGCTGTAACTCTTCACCTTGCTTCAGATTCTACATTTATTACTTCGGACCCTGCGACTATTCTTCCTCCTCAACTGCCAGATGGGACTTCTCCAATTTCGGCTCTTGATTCCTTAAGTGGTCCTTCTCAAGTCCCTATGTTTATCCCTGATCCGGTTTCCACAAGTCTTCTGAGGATCCTTCAGCAGAGTCTTATAATTTTTTTTTTTTGTAAAGACAAATTTTTCAATGGTTGTAGGTACATTGAATGTTTGTTATATTTCTTTTATAATGAGATGAACTTTATTTTCAGCAACTTGTTCTATAAGTATAAATAATTTCTGAATACTTGCCTTTTACTTTGATTTCTAATGTGCATGATTACTTCATAGCCAAATTTCCCTTTGTAATCAAGTAACTCTTATAAAAAGATTAAAAAGATTGTTTCTCACTCACTTACTTGCATTTTGGCAGGCTTCTTTTTAATTGCTTTATTGCGTTATTTCTCTTCCCCCAATGAAGAAGAGAGAATTTTTCTCTTAGCGAGCTTCGTAGATTTTCTGTCTTCATGAATTGACTTTACATGCATGCTTGGTGTTTTTTGACTAAGTTTTGATGTCCATCAAATTAGGACTTCATCCCTTAGAAGGTTTTTGCTTCTCCTAGAAGACTTAAGTAACTGCATGTATAGGGCTTCGTGACTTACTCTAGTAAGGTCTTTTGTGTCACTTGGAGGGCTTTGGTGCCTAACCAGCACAGGGCTTGAGTGCCTTACTTTGGTAAGGGCTTTTGCATCCCTTGGAGGGCTTCGGTGCCTGACCAGCGCAGGGCTTGAGTGCCTTACTTTGGTAAGGGATTTTGCCTCTCTTGGAGGGCTTCGATGCCTGACCAACATAAGGCTTGAGTGCCTTACTTTGGTAAAGGCTTTTGCCTCACTTGGAGGGTTTCGGTGCCAGACCAGCGTAAGGATGGAGTGCCTTACTTTGGTAAGGGATTTTGCCTCCCTTGGAGGGATTCGATGCCTGACCAACACAAGGCTTGAGTGCCTTACTTTGGTAAGGGCTTTTGCCTCACTTGGAGGGTTTCGGTGCCTAACCAACGTAGGGCTGGAGTGCCTTACTTTGGTAAGGGCTTTTACCTCGCTTAGAGGGCTTCGGTGCCTGACCAACGTAGGGTTATAGTGCCTTACTTTGGTAAGGGATTTTACCTCGCTTAGAGGGCTTCGGTGCTTGACTGGCACAGGGCTCGAGTGCCTTACTTTGGTAAGGGATTTATTTTGATAAAGGTTCTTACTTTTGAACACAAAAGGTTTGTATGGCGATAAATTTGCTTTTAATAATTTTTTCATTTATAATTCATCTTGAGGTGCTGAATAGTACAAGATTTAAGGTTATCAACAAAAGTTAGCCAGACACTTCAACAAAAGGTGAAAGATAGAGATTTGCAAGAAGGGAATTTGGTCCTAAAAGTGATCCGAGCTCCTATGCACGACCTAAGAGGAAAGTTCAGACCAAATTTGGATGGACCATATGTACTCAAGCAAAATCTATCTGGTGGAGGCATCATCCGCATGAATGTGGATAGGAACAAATCCCCCAACCCTAGCAACCTAGATCAACTAAAGAGATACTTCGTCTGAATGTAATGTCTGTAGTTAGTTTCTCTATCTTCAATGCATTGTAATCAGAACTACGTGGACCTGATTCTCTAAAAGAAAATGATTGACAGAAAAATGATGTAAGAGATACGTAGGCATCTATAAGGTCTCGCCCGAGCACCGGTCCGATCCACTAGAGGGGATCAAAATGCTCATTCGGGTTTGGTTTCACAATGGAACCCTCAGGTTCGGATGGGTTGATCTTTGAAAATTATTTTGGGAGTCGCCACCTTAATTTTATTTTATTTAAGAAAATTTAAGGAAAAACCCAATTTTGACTCCAATTATTGTCCAATGAAAAAGTGCACTAGCCCTTGATTACCAAAGAGGATTCGGGGACTAGATTTTTGGTTCATTTTATTAGTTTGGCAAATTTAATACTAAATGACTTAAAATGATTTCATGAACAATATAAATGAATGAACAATAATATATGAATTAAAGTAAAATAAAATAGTAAAGGAAATAACAAAAGCATTTAAGGAATTAAATACAGAAAGTAATTAAGAAATCTTAAATTTACAAAATAAACCAAATTAGGGGATACTTTCTCTAGCCCTTATGGGATTCTAGGAAAGTCACACATTCCCTAAAATAAATCCAATAACAAAAGTAAATAAATAAAGAAACGAAAAGAAGCACAAAATTACACAAAGAAAATGAAAGAGGGAGAAAGTCTGTTTTAATTGGATTTGATGCTTTTCAGACAAGCATGCCTATGTATCCCTTCGAATGGGAATCAAAATCCACGTAGTTCGCCTTCTTGCGAAGGAGGTTTGTTTTAGTCTGAACCTTTTATCATGTTTCAATTCATTGATTAAAAGGCGAGTTGATTGATTTTAATCAAACAGAATTAGTTACCAAGTTGTTAATTAAGTCAGGTTTAATTAACAAATAAAAGAGGATCAGAACAAATTAATTAATTCAGTTTCTAATTAACATGCCTTTTAAAGTGATAAAAGAAAAAGATTGAAGAGATAGGGATCATATAAGGGAAAAACAATAACTATGCTAGAATAAAAGAACAAAATGAAAGAGAAACAAAAGAAAAGGGGAACAGGCAAAGCAAAAAGGGACATAGTAATAAAGCAATAAGAAGAAACTAAGCTAAAAAATAAAACAACAAAGTAACAAAGAAGCAAAACAAACTTCAAAACAAATAAATAAATAAATGAAAAAGGAAGAAAATAAATACCTTTTGAAGACGAGGCTTGGGGACGTATGGACGGAGCGGGCGACCAGATCGCAATTCCACCTTGACTTGACTCGGCGAAACCAAAGCCTCCTAACGGCTACTAGGACGGCATCGTTTAGGATTCCCTCGAACTCACTTGAGAGAAACCACAAATAACCACCCAAAATAGAAACCTTGAACTAGGAAAGGCAGCTCTTTCGAACCAAGCCTTTAGAAAAATGCTTGCTTGTAATCAATTAGGTTTGATTTGGCAAGTGAGGTGTGTCAAGTTGTGTAGAAATGAGTTGGGGGAGGGTAGTTTATATAGGAATAGAAGCTAGGGAAGATTTTCAGGTTTTCCAATGTGGGATTTGACATTCTGAAGCTCAAAACCGCACACGAGGCTTCTGGGATCGCACAGGAGCCTCTAGGACTGCACAGACACTTGGTGACTGCACAGAAGGGATTTGGGACTGCACACAGGCTGTACAGAACAGCACAGCCCATGTGCAAAACTGCACAGGCCTTGTGCGGTCACTGATGGGCTTCCGACGTTCGGTTTCGCCGATTTGACCCGTTCTCGCTTGTTTCATGTCCTTTTTACATGATTCCAGTTGTGTTGTGCTCGTTATTCAATCTCGGATGATATGAGAATGATTTAGAGGCCAAATGGGTAGGTCCCAGGTCCCGAGGCTTGAATTCTCAATTTTTGAGCTTTTGGCGATCTTTGGCGATTTGGCTTCCAGAGGTCTATTTACTAAGCCTAGGCACCTCTAAGCTTTGGTTGTATGCCTGAGGGTGCTAAATTAAGAGTTCACAAATATAAAAAGATTTAACAATCTAAAACATCTCAATATCACAATGACCATGGAACTCTAGACTTGTCTCTTGGAGATACATACTCATTATAATATAATCAAAATGGACAAAAATATAGAAACAGACAGAGTAATTCCCAAGCGGAAGGACGAAGCTTGAGTTTTACCTTGTCTCAATCTCTATAGCACTTGAAAAAAAAAACCATTAAGAGGTGAGATAAAAATCTCAGTGAATACGTAATATCAACATGTTATGTCGGCTAAATGAAATTATAGAATATACGGATCAATGAAGCTTTAATGCCTTTAAGCGATATGAATAATTAGGCAATTGAAACTATCACAATGAGGTTCATTTATGATACCAACATTTGGGATTCAAAGTAAGGCACTTGAATATAATTCACTTTATTTTATTTTAGCAGAAATCAAAAATTCGAGAACGGTATGTTCCCTTTCACATTTAGATCAAGTGTCGGCTAATGCTTCGCACACTCATAATAAGTCAAGCGAAAAATTGATCAGGTTTCCCGGCTAGGACCACCCGTCCTAGCTAAGGCAGATACACTATCCCTATCCGTCGGGCCTTCTTTACCATGTGCACATGACTAAAGGATTATTGGGTACAAGCGCAGCGGAAGTTGATCGGTGGGTGATATCTCGAACATTTTAAAATTTCACAGCACCCATTGTTGGTCCAATAAACATTCAAGCAATCTTTTTAATTAATGTGTAAAACACATATGTAAAGAAAAGAAAGAGCAAGTGGTATTCTAAATACCTCTTGAAGCCAAAGACTTTGAACTTTCCTTTTC
>CATKHJ010371047.1:0-18548 GCA_949750685.1 Vernicia montana | reverse complement strand
AATATTTTTAAAAAGATTATATTTTTTAACTATAAAAATTTTATGTAGAGTAAAGAAAATGAAATTATAAATTTATGTATAAAGAAATGAAATTATATATTTATTAATAAAATAATGAAATAGGGAGTGAAATAGAGAGTTCTGTTAGAGTATGCACATTTTTCAAGATAAATTAAAATAAAGAGTTAATAATTTATAATATAATAGGGAGTAAAATAAGGAGTATTGTTAAACATGCTCTTATATTATAAACAATTAACTCCTTATTTTAACTTATCTTGAAAAATGTGAATACTCCAACAAAACTCTCTATTTCATTATTTTATTAATAAACATATAATTTCATTTCTTTATACATATATTTATAATTTCATTTTTTTTACTCTACATAAAATTTTTATAGTTAAAAAATATAATCTTTTTAAAAATATTATTATTATTATTATTATTATACTCTATATAAAATTTTTACAACTAAAAAAAATATAATTTGATAAAAATATTATAACAAACTATTATTATTATTATACTATAATTTTATTTCTTTTACTTTACATAAAATGTTTACTACTAAAAAAGAATAATTTGATTTAAAATATTATAAAATAATATTTTAATAATAATATAGTAATTTAATAATAATAAATGTTTAATAATAATAATAATAATAATAATAATAATAAAATAAATGAAAAAAAAAAGAAAAAAATATTAAAGAGAAAAAAAGAGAGAAATAATAAATTTTTTTTTTAGGAGTTTTAAAAGTTATTTTCTCTTATTAAGTTTAAGGAGGAAAATTATGGGTATAAAAAATTTGTAGGGAAAGAAAAAAATTTAGGTGGCTTTTAAAAATATAATTATCATACATGTCCTCTAAAATAGGGAAAAGGGAAATCTAAGAGGTTGTCGGGATTCTCTATCCATTTAAAGCCAAACAAACTAAGCCCTAATCCTAATGTCTTAAAGAAAACATTTTCAGTTTTTCACTCTATTTCATTCACACTTGATTTGTTCGATCAATTTCTTCCTCCTCTGTTCAGGATTTCAGGTTAGTACAAGCTTTAATTTTGATTTTGCTCTTGTTTTATATTAACCGAATTTGGGTTGATTTTGACCTCTCTTTTTCTCTCGCTAGCTCTCTACGCTGGTTCAACAACAAAGTCTCAGGTCGGTGCTTCTTCAAATCTCTACGGGTATGAAGTAAAATCAACTAAATATCTAATTAGTTTTTTGTGGTCATAAATGGGTTGTCTATTCATTTCAGTTTTCTCTATTTTTGTGTAGCCATAATGGGTTCTCTATTCATTTCAGTTTTTGTTTAATCTTTGAATTTGTTCTTTTCACAATTGATTACATGAGATGGCATTGGAATTTAATTTAGTTCATGAAATTTATGTTTAGAAGTTCGTATTGTCACCGTTTGATTGAAGTTGGAATTAAAAAGCAAATAGCAAAAAATAAAATGTTATACGAACCTTGATAATACTGATTTTATTTCTATGGAATAAAGAGGAAAAAAAAGGTAAATTTACTTTCTTTCTATATGCTATTTGGTTTAATTTTAAAAGAATATTGTGTTGAAATAGGCTTCTGGGTCTGATTTTATTTAGTTTTAGTTTGGCTTGAGTAAAAGATTTATTTGCATGTGGATCTGGTGTGATTTTATTTTGATAGCATGTATAGGCATGTTTGTGTTTGTTTTGAAGTTAAGAATTGGAACATCTAAGTAAAAGGAGCTTTTGTTTATGTAAATTTTTGCAGAAGGTGTTCGTGCTGGGGTCAAGGCAGCTGCTGTTGCTTGTGTTGCCAGTGCTGTCCCTACTGTATGTTTTGTTTTTGTAAATTTTTTTTTTCTTTTCATGTTTTGTCATCTGGGTTTGAGCATAAAAGGGTTGTTTTGATAAGGATTTTTTTTATTGGAAAGGAATCACTTGGATCTGGGGTGGACTGTCCTTAATTCCCAATAGAAAGGGATAACTTTTATTGGAATATGATAACCCATTTTGTGTCTTATAGCAGAATAAGAGAGAATTTTATTGGATGGCCTGTTGCCAAGCTTAACAACCATTTATAGAGTTTAGGATTGATGGGTTTTAATTGGCCTCTTTGTCATTTTATTCCTTTTCTAAGCAGAAGTTAAAAGATTAGTATCTGTCTAAATTGGGAAATAGATTTAACCATATGTTAATATTACCGAGCAATTTTGTTTGATTAGAGACCCTGCTTCCATAATGTTATTGACTTGAATCTAGCTTCATCATTATCTCAGTGATTTAGTGATCTTAGGAACTGTTTAAATATTTGATTATCTGTTGTTGCGGTAAAGACATAATAAAAGTATGACTGTTGCTTCAGAGTTAATGTGTTCTTTTTGCAACTCAAAATTTTCAGATGATGGCTTATTCCTTTTAATCTTTGTATTCGCAGTTGATTGCTATTTATGTGATTCCTTGGGCAAAGGCTAATCTCAATTAGACTGCTCAAGACGGAAAAAATTCTTTGAGATTCACAAAACTGAAAAAATATGGACAAAAGCATAGATTTTCTTGAAAGGCTGTGAATTTTTCTGGTTTATACTAGCAGTGGAAACAAGTATTGAATAGGAGAAGATGAGTGTGGAAATGAACCTGATTTGGAAAGAGAAAGAGATAAAAGAAGTTGCCATTAGAGAAAGGCTAATTTCTAGTGTAGTTGCACCACCTCTTCTTTTTCCTGCTAGTGTCCCAATTCACAATAAGAGCCAGATTATTATTATTATTTTTTGTTGGGGTCAAGTAGCAGAAATATCATTCTTCTTCTTCTAAATACGTGGAGGAACAGAATTATTTTGAAACTACTGTTGTTACACCATGACTTAAGATTTTATTGATGATTTGCTAGTTCGTGCTTCTACTTAGTTGAGTTACAGAATTGATATCTACTCAAGAGAATAAAATTTGCATTTCAGTGAATGTGATCATATTCATAAGCAGTCAAACTGTGTCTATTTGGCTTGAAAATGAAGTTTGCTTGTAAGGAATTTTTGGTCAATCAATTGAATAAATTTGAACAATTGAGGCCATGTTCAAGACAATTTCAGTGATTTGAACAATTGAGGCCATGGTCAATCAATTGAATCAATTTGAACAATAGGCTTTGATTAAAGTACCTGAACTTTGGTGAATTTCAACTCTTTATCAGATGGCTTTTAAAACTTTCTTTCCTTGAGAAAACTTTCCAAGCATAGTTCTGAATATGTGCATATAAAGGGATCTCTTCTTTCAATGCAGAAAACTCTCTATATTTTAAATCTCTTTCTCTTATAGAAACACACTTGGATGTACATGCACGAGTGTGCACACACTTTGTATAGATAGGTTTATGCGATTGTTTGCTTTTGTTGCTGCTCCACTGAATGTTTTCCCTTTGCCATCTCTTGTGGATAAATGCAGGCATACCAGAAAACTGCAGAGGGATTTCATAAGTGACCAAGTCCAGGTGCTTTTTTCTTTTGTGTCATAAAAAATAGATCACTATATGCTGTTTGATGGTTTCGACATTTAACAAATTTTAACAATTTTCCTCAATCTATATGATTGATGCAGGTCATACAATATATGATACAACCATCATTTTTCAATATTGAGTTAATTTAGAGAAATCATGTCATTAGTTAGACCTGCGGAGCTTTCTGCCACACCTTACCATAGAAGAAAATAAATAGAGGATAGAACTTTACGTATAACATAGAAGATATAAGTTGTATATAATAATTGTATTGTTATATAGCTTTGAATTATTACATTTTTCAAATTTAATTTCAAATCCAAATTTATACTTAAATATTTATCTAAACAATAAATTTCAAATCTAAAATTTCAAATTCCTTGCACTCCCCAAACAAAGGATTTTTAAATTTATAGATTTCAAATCTATATGAGTTTTGAAATTTAAATTTAAAATCCAAATCCATGCATCCAAACGCACACTAAGTTCTCTTGAGCATTATTCTGTTAAGAAACGAAAATTCCAGCTTATTATTATTTTTAAATCTGAATTTTTTTTTTTTTATTGTTAAAGGACAAGGAGGAAATTCTGGAAGTCATATTATATTAGTGGTTTCATTTGGTGCATTCAGGTATAACTTCATATTTCTCATTTTGGGTTTAAAACTGTGTTGCCTTTATATATATTGTTGTGTTGAGTTCTTATATAAAAAATATATTTTATTGGCACAAATCTTGCAAATTTCATGGATTCAAAGATTTTATTTATTTCCAAAGCTGAAATTGCAATTTGTAAGGAAGAATGGAGGAAGCAACCATGAAAATATTTTTATATAATTGATAGAATTGGTTACTTTGGCGGAATTTATGTAGTAATGTGTTTTCTTTTTTATAATTTCTTTTTATGAATGTTGTTATGGAATTTTATTTATTTATTTATTTATTTTCAATATTTAATGAATTATCAATGGAATAATTCGAAAAATAAATGTTATAGCTAATGAGTTTGAGCTTGAGTCGAGTTCGAATAAAGCTTGTTTAAAAGATTTTATCGAGCCTTAACGAGCTCGAGCTCGAGCTTGAGCTCAGCTTGTTTATGTTATAAACAAGTTGGGCTCTAGCCGAGCTCGAGTTGAGCTCGAACACAACCAATTCAAAACGAGTCAAGCTCGAGGTAGCTCAAGTTCAGCTCGGATCATTTACATCCCTATTGGCAAGACTGAAGCTTGAAGGTGTGGTCACCTAACTTCCTTTCAATTTTATTACTTTGTCAGAGTAGACAACTGAAAGAAAGGAATTGCAACCTAGAAGATGGGAAGTGCACCAGCACAAATTCCAACTAGCTTTGGCCATGAACTTAGGGCTTGTCTTCGTTGTCGCCTTGTCAAAACTTATGATCAGGTCAATTCCCTCCTTTTCCATTATTTTTCTTCTTCTCCTTTTGTATTCTTCCATGCTTCTTTCTCTCTCTCTCTCTCTCTCTCTCTCTCTCTCTTTATATAGCCAAAATTTGGTTTGGGCATGAAATCAAATTTTATTTATTTATTAATTTTTCTTAATGTTAAACAAGGGGATTCGTTTTTACTGCAGTTTAGAGAGTCAGGATGCGAGAATTGCCCTTTCTTTAAGATGGATGAAGATCATGAACGTGTCGTCGATTGCACTACTCCTAACTTTAATGGGTATTTCTTTATTTCTTTCTTTTCATTATCTTGTTATGCAAACTTTTATCTTTTATTCTGCTACTACTTTTATTGCCAAGCATTGTGTTTTCTTATATGTTTCTAGTTGCTTGAATGCCAATGTCTTCTTTAAAAACTGAAAATTCCAAGCTCAATATGATTGTTCAATTTGGTTTTTGAACTCTCTCTATAATTTTCTTCTTGTGGTTGGCATCTTCTTAGGATAATTTCTGTCATGGATCCAAGTAGAAGCTGGGCTGCTCGCTGGTTGAGAATTGGTATGTGTTGCTTGCTTGCATCTTTTTTGCTTTCTCACTTCTATTTCATTTTCTTTCCTCTCAGTTTGAGATGCATCGAGCTTGTTATGGTTCATTTTTCTACCTGCTTTCTTTCTCTCCTGCATACTTATGCATGGATCATTATTGTTTCTACCATATTTTTTGCTTGTTTTCAAGCGTATTACTAAGGCAAATATGCATTATACTCTAGGCTTAATTTGGGAGATGGAATAAGAAAGGAAAGGAAAGAAAAAGGAGGGAGAATATGAGTTATCCATTGTTTGGGAGTTTAATGAAATTGGATAAGAAAGGATAATGGGAGATTAGTTATCCCATCAAATATCTATTTCTTTTCCCTTCAAAATTGAGGGAATAAGAGATAACATTCTTTAGCTATGTAGCATTCTGCATATTATTGCTAGTGCAAATTGAAAATTTTTAATTTTAAGGTGGGTCTCTGCCAACATATATCATCTTCATTGTATTTTATTCTCTCCTCTGTTCTAATAGTCTAATAATCATATCATCCATCCTAGGGGTGACAATATTAAACATGACACGATAACACGATATGAATTAAATATGAAATTAGCAAGTTTGGGTCAGGGGTTATCGTGTTTGTATCGATTTTGTGTCGACTCGATTGTGACACGAAAATAACCGTATCGTGCCGCGGTTGACCCGTTTACTCGAAAATGATACGTTTAACTCATCAACACATTTAACCTAGTATATTTTATGGCTTTTAGAATATGCATATATAAATATTACTTTTAATTTTCTTTATAAATTTATATATAATTATATTTTATGTAATAATATAAATTAATAGGAGTTAATTTAATAAATTTGATAATTTTTAAATATTAAAATAAAAAATTAATTAATTTAAAATTTTAAACGTATTATTTGTGTCGTCGTGTTACCAATTAATTAAGTGAATCATGTTCGTATTTAGATTTTTGACACGATAAACTAATTGTGTCGTGTTTGTGTTGACCCTTATCGTGTCATGGGTGTAGATTAATGTGACCCGAACACGATCCACTAATACGAATTGCCACCCTATATCCATCTCTATCTGTTGCTTGCTACAATTATGAAGAATAGTAGGGTCATTCTATTAATCTAGGATATTCTAGGTGGACCATATAGTTAGAGACTCACCCAAAAGCAAATATACACACCATATTTAAACTTTCAAGGGCATATTTCGACACCTGAATCTAGAGTTGGTACTTTGCACTTGAATGTTGTTTCCCTGTTGGAACACTGATATGTTTTGTCATTTTGATGTGTTGGGCCTATGATGATTTTGTTAATCAGATTATCAATCCTCTTGGTCAGATTCTTTTTTTCTTAAAATCTTTTGCAGGAAGATTTGTTCCTGGTTGTTATACTCTTGCTGTCTCGGAGGCGCTGCCAGAGGACTTGCAGGTTTTATTCTTTGTACTAATTGCAATTTATATAATTTATAATGGTTTTCTACTTAATAATTTTATCATGTAATTAATTTATGATAACCTTTCCATCCAATGGTTAAGAGGATTAGTTTAGCACCAACTTTTGAATGCTAAGCATATGATCGAATGATCCATCTGCATCAGTTTCCTCGTAAGTGTAAGCATATTGAGCTTGATATGCTATTTTATAGCTGGCCAAAAGTATTAAAGTACTTGTTTTTATTGACCAGGACTGGTGTTTGAAAAAAGTTGGAATGCTGCTCATTAATTTTACTAGTATTTCTGTTTTTCTTGCTACTTATTTGTATTGAAACTTAAGCATTGCATAGTGACCTCTTGTATTTTGTAAATGTGTGAAACTTGAAAATTGCAAGGGTCTAGAGAATTCTGTGATACACTTATTGTGCAAAGGTTAGTACTAAATACAAAATACACTTGTTTGCACCATTTAGTCTTATTTTACTAGTCATGCTATTTATTGCATATTTTGATGGTGCTATCTGTTCAGAAGCTGAACTTCTCTTCTATAACTAACCACCCAACCTCCCTCCTCTTTCCCTCTCTCCTCTTTTATTTTCTTTGGGAAGAAAGTAGAATATGATTAATGAGGATTTTGTTCTACATGACAACTGAAGGTAGAAATCCATCTCCTGAATTGGAACTGATGGATCAGTCTTTAGTTACATGATACACATGGTGTCCTTTAGGCTGCTAGGTACTTTTCTATGGCTGCATTCATGATGGCGGATGGGCGGAGAATATTATAAATAGACATAATGGGGCAATTAAATTGATTTTGGCTGTTTATTTTGTGATTGATCTCTATATGGATACTTTTATCTTTTATATGTTGAACCTTTTATGTTCCTTCTCTGATTTGTATGTTGTGCATCATCGGATTGACAATTTTGTTGGGCTTCTTGCAGAATTTATGCGAAGATGAACGTGTGCAATATATTCCGCCAAAACGGGTATGAGTTGATCAGTTGACTTAGTGTAAGAATTCAAGTTGAACTATCTCCAACTTTGTGAGACTAATGGGTTGTCATTAAGTGAATGTCCATGAGGTAACTTGTGTAAGCTTCCTTGGTTACTAATTCAGTCTGTCATTTTAGTGTTTAAAACTTGTGTGAAGATTGTAAATGTGTCTACTAGAGTTTAGAGTTTTGTTTGTGACTAGACAATGAATTACTAGGGAACTCTTGTTACATACGTGCATCTTTATCCATTTCTAATATTTCCTATTTCACTGAGAAGAGCAAATTACCTTTCCATCTTTTCTTCTTCTTGCTGAAAGAGATTTATTTATACGTTGAGCTTTCTAGAGCCTGATTTCTCACTGTTTCTGAACTAGCAAGATCCACAATATTTAACTGCATACTATATATATGGAAAAGTGGTCATATTCAAATTCAGATTTCATATATTAAAATGAAAACGAAGCTATACCCTTATTCTGAATTAGATCAATTTATTTTTATTGAAAACAATAAGGGTATGTTTGGTAGGCCGTAATGCAATGTAATATAATATAATCAAATGTATTTTTAGTATATTATACTAAAAATACATTTGATTATATTATATTACATTGCATTACGATATTATATTGCATTACGGCCTACCAAATTTACTTTAGGTCGTAATGTAATGTAATATAATCAAATTCGTTTTTAATATAATATTTACATTAAAAATATATTTAATTATATTACATTGCATCGTGGTCTACCAAACGTATTCTAATAATAATACTAAAAATAATAATGAGAAAATAGTACAAAACAGGTGAAATTTTATTGTTTTCAATATTAACATTGGATTGGTGCAAAAAATATATATATATATATATATTAACATTGGAAGAAACGCTTTATTGTCATCACATGAATAAAACTTTTTCCATTTTCTTCAATTTAGTACTATTATTAGTATTTTGTCATTGTCATTCATAATAATTGAAGAAATCTTACTCTTCCTCCAAAGTTAACAGATTACTAATATGATTAATGAATATTTTTATTTTTTTAACAAATGAAATAATTATATAATTATCATTATTAAATATCATTTTTAAAATTACTATAAATTGACTTTTTTTTTTTTAAATATTAATTATAAGTATCCAATATGAATAGAAATAAACTATATCAAACATTATAATTTAAATATGGAAAAAAATAAATTTGAAAGTTAAATCTGCCACTTACCAACACTGTATCTTTGATTTTATCAATAGACTAAAAATTTTATTGGCTATTTTAATTTTAATTCAAAATAGAAGTGGTAGGGTCTCTTATAGATGTATATAATAATATATTATTAGCAAAATATTTCTATTGAGAGAATAAAATAAACAACCTATCCTCATTTATAGGAAAAAATAATATAGTAGTCTAATATCAATTCAGTTGTAAAAAAAAAATAAAAAAAATAAAAACCTTAACCATCTCAATAAAGTAGAAATTTAAATTGTCCTTTTTTTTTTTTTTTTTTTTTTTTTAATCCTATCATATTAAAATTTTCAATCAACTCATATATTTATTGAGATTAAATTATTTTCTTCAAATGAATATAAAAATGTACTCTTTCCCTTTAAAAAAAATGTGCTCATACATTTAACTTGTAAATTCAAAAATTATATTCTTAATATTAATCTCATAAATTGAATTCTGGATAATACCAAGTTAATTTTTAAAGTTTCTCCATATTTTTTATTGTCTAATAATAACATTAAATAAATAATATATATATATAAAATTACCATTTTCAAATAAAATAATAAATCCAAAAACAAATGGTGATTGTTTAAATATTGTTGGATAATGGTTGTGCTTTGCATGTTTGTCATATATTTATAGCCAATTTCCATGACTTTTTTTCTTTGTTATCAAAACTAAATTCATGTTACTATATATATATATATATATATATATATATATATGATAAATAAATCATGTATGAACAGCTTCTCTTGCGACTGGAGTTTGATCCTTCGGAAATGTATATGTACAAAATTATCATAATTTTATAAAGGAGTGACGTATCTTTAACACGTGTGTATATATTATTACTTAAAAAAAAATCATGTGTGAACAATAAAGTCTTGATTAATAGGTTGGACAAGATTTTTGGAATTGAATAAGATTAATTGTGGGGTTGGTATCTTAAAATCTTGAAGCTGACAAAAGACATTGTTAAAATTTTTTGTATCATTCACATTTTGAATAACTTATAGTAATTTTTTTTTGCCAAAGAAATAACTTATAGTAGAAGAGTATGCTAGTCTATGGAGCACAATTTTCTCACTTTATTTAAAGATTTTTAAAATATAAAATTATGGAGGTTTGGAAGTCAAACATTTTATATTATAATAAGTGTTAAGATTTTTTTAAAGAGTGACTTCAAGATCTTGGTTAAAAAATAAATAATTTGGATAAAATTAAATAAATTAAATAATTAATGTAAAATTCAATAATAAATTAAGGTTTTTTTTTTATTTTTTTTATTTTATTAAGTGTCCTTAAAATTTTGGCCAATCATTTAAAATGATAATGATTATAATTAAATATAATATTATTAATTTAATCAATTTCAAAATTTATGAAATTAGAATTTCAGTGCTCGCGTGAATTACTTTGACTAACAATTAGGGTGGGATTGGATCTAATTATACGCCTCAAAAGTTAACTCCAAGATATTAATTAATAGTAGTTTATATACAATTCAAATAAGGCCCTTTTTCGATGTGGAAAATACCTACGAAATTTGTTTTAATATACATTTTAATACTTATGATTTTAAAATTAATAATTTTCATTTTAAAATTTTGTAAATGATTCAACATTTTAGTCCTTAATTAGGATTTTATAATTTTTTTTATAACAATTCAATTTTGAATTGTTTAAATTTGATTACAATTTAATTCATAAAATTCTAAAATGGATTGTTCTTTAATTTTTAAATTATTAAACTTTAAGATATTTTGAGAGGTTAAAATATTTTAAATTATTAATTTTTATTTTTTTATCATCCAATTTATTTTTAAATTAATTAATTTAATCTTATCTTAGAGTATTTGTTAGAAGAACCCAAGGTTGAAATTAGAATTTCAATGGCTTTTCTAAATTAATGAAATATAATTCATTTACCTTATCACATACCTATGAGATTTATTTTTATACACACTTTAATATTTATTGTTTAAAATTTATAAATAATTAATACTTTAGTGCTTAATTATAATTTTATAATTTTTTTAAAATTTTTTTTGAATCTTTTAAATTTGATTACAATTTAGTGCATAAAATTCTAAAATCAACTGTACTTTAATTTTTAAATTATTAAAAGATTTTGAATGGTTAAAATCTTTTAAATTATTAATTTTAAAAAATTAAAACTAATAAGTTTTTAATTAGTAATAATAGCGTTATTTTCAGAGTTTGAGATGTGAATTTCAATATCAAATAAAGTTAAATTAAAAAAATAACAACAATACGAATCAAAGTGTATATTTAAACAAATCTACAAAAATTGTTTTTTTTGAAATTCTCACAAAAGTTCTTTTCTTCCTTTGTTTATAAAAAATAATAAATAAAAAACAGCAATATTTTGCAATGTTTTTTAAACCAAACCGGACAGTAAATCGATTTTCTGATCAGTTCACGGTTAGACTGATTTGACCGGTCTGATCGATTCTATTTATTTTTTTCTTTTCTTTTTAATTTTTTAATATCAAAACGATATCATTTTGACATTTCTAATTTTTTAACAACCGAACAAAATCAATAGTTGGTTTTCAATTTAACCGATCCGATCCGATTCGATTTTCAAAATGCTATTATTTTGTTAGAGAATATGACTTCAGCATCACACAAAACCAATATTTTGTTGGACATTCCTATCCACATTCATTTGACTAATTAATTACAGAATGCAGATATCAATGCTTACTTTGGGATTTAAACACCACATTATAATAATAGTAAAGGTATCTAAATGGGATTCTTTATTATTTATACCTATACAGATATCAATATTTATATGCATGATAAGAGTCGAGCTCCAATAAAACTTGTTTAAAAGATTTTATCCAGCCTTAACGAGTTCGAGTTGGACATCAAGCTCGGCTCATTTACCTTATAAATAAATTAGGTTCGAATTGAGTTTGAGTCGAACTCGAACTCCAATAAAACTTATTTAAAAGATTTTATCCAGCCTTAACGAGTTCGAGTTAGACATCAAGTTCGGCTCATTTACCTTATAAATAAATTAGGTTCGAATTGAGTTTGAGTCGAACTCATACACAATCAATTTAAAAGAAATCGAGTTTAAACTTCAATTTAAAATTCGTAACGAACTTAAACTTGAAATGTGAAAAAAATTAAACGAGTCAAGTTAAAGCTAATACAAATTTGGCTCGGCTAGGATAGTTTACATCCCTATGCACCAACTATTATGTGAATGCTTCCTACTTAACTTTTGGGATAATCTTTACATAATTATTTTTTGAATGGTAGTTCAATTGAGTCGGCCTTAAATGACTTAATAGGGAAAATGAGATGAAAATGATAAATTTCTGCATATAAAAGCAAAACGTAATTTATTTATTTTTTAATTAACGTAAATTTCTGCATATAGTTAACATTTCATCTCTCGTTTATTTTCATGTAGTTCCCATGCAAAATAATTATGAGAACCATTCATTTTATATTTTATATTTTTCATATCTATCACTTAATTTTATTTTCATTTTCCTTGAACATAATTTCAAATAAAAAATTAGTTTTAGAATACTCAATAAATTTCATAGTTTAGATAATTTATTAATTCTATACTATAAATAATAATAAATAGTTTCAAATTCTTTATTTTGAATAAAGTAGGTTCTAATATCCAAAGAAGTCTATAAACAAAACAAATGAAATTATTATTGCCAAATCCTCATATACCTTAGAAGAGCAACCACAGGAGCATTGCCAAATCATAATTTTTTTTTAAATTACACTTAAATTTTTTAGGTTTTTTATTTTTTTTTATTTTTATAATATTTATCCCCTCTAAATTTTTATATTCTTTTGTAATTGCTCCCTAAATTTTTATTTTTTTCATATTTGCCCTTTCAATTTTTATTTTGATCTTTTTAACTCATAGAATTTTTATAAGTCTAACTTTATAATTTTCTTTTAATTTTATACCAATAATTTTTTAAAAATTTTATACTCTATAATTTTTATTATTTTTTTCATATTTCCTCCTAAATTTTTGTTTGTATTCTTTTAGCTCTAAGAATATATAATCTTGTAAAAAATTAGTGCTATAAATTAAAATCTTGAATCAGCCACTGCACATAAGTAATGCAATAAACGGCTTAAAAGTTGAAACAAAGCATAATGACCCATGCATATGTGACCTAATTACAAATTTGTTAAATTTAATACTTTTTATAATTGTATCATAAATTTTTAATTTTGTCAATTTTATAAAATTTTAAAATTAATTATCATTTTATCGCTAATTTAATTTCAAATAAAATTATATATAATTTGCTGCTGACATGACAATATAAATTTATTATTTTTTTATCAATTTAAAAGTCTTAAATTATGAGATATTTGTTGAAAAAATGTGTTGAAATCGTTTAAAGTTTTGAATGGGAGATTAATTATTTTGTAACTCTTGTAATTAATTTGTAACAATCTTTTAATTATCTGTTTTAAATACATTATATTTATTGTCCTTATTTTCTCTATATAAAGAGATTTTGTTCAGTGTTTAAGGGGTGTAAAAAATCTAAGTCTCTTTATTTTTAGAGGTTTTTTTTTTATTTTATCTGTCAATTTTATAAAATTTTAAAATAAATTATAATTTTATCACTGATTTAATTTCAGACAAAATTATATATAATTTGCTACTGACATGATAATATAAAATTATTATTTTTTGTCAATTTAAAAGTCTTAAATTATGAGATATTTGTTGGAAAACGTGTTGAAAACGTATAAAGTTTTGAATGAGAAATTGATTACTTTGTAATTCTTGTAATTAATTTTATAACGGTCTCTTACTTATCTGTTTTAAATACTTTATATTTATTGTCCTTATTTTCTCTATATAAAAAGATTTTGATTAGTGTTCAAGGGGTGTCAAAAAATCTAAATCTCTCTATATTTGGAGTTTTTTTCTTTTATCTGGTGATAAGTTCAAACATAGTTTTAGTTCGCGAAAGAGTGATTTTTGCAGTGCTCAAAAGTTGCTTGTTTACGATTGTATCTTGGGAGACAGACGTCAAAACTAACATCAAGTACTATGGTGAGAGACGAATCTGTTTTAACGAAACTGTGTGAAACACATAACTCGGTTCATATATTATTTGTATCTGTTATTATTTGAAAGCATATTAGTTATTTTACTTCGACTTGCACGCCTTGCCTCCTTAGCAGACAAGAGCTCTCTTCGCCTCGTCACTAGATTGAGTCCTCCTCACTTCACATTGTCAATTGATTCTCTTCGACCTCATCACTTTGCTTCGTCAATTGATTCTCCTTGACCTCCTCGCTTTGCTTTGTCAATTGATTCTCTTCGACTTGTCATTTGCTCAACCAAACAATTGGAGTATGCGTGTCAAGTGTCGAAGCTGTGATTCTACTTTGTTTGGCTTAATATATATTTGTTTTCATTAATTATTCTAACAATTTTAAAACAAATTATTACCCTTGTTTTGGAGTTACCTTTACTTTGGAGATATTACATTATGGATTGGACAAGGACTTTAGGACATTTTATTTATTTATTTATTTCATATAACTTCTTATGATATATCCATAAGCTTGTCCTGTGATTTTAATTTTATTGTTTCAGAAATGGAGATTGCCAACTGTGAGGCCTCGCCCGAACGCCATTCCCCTTGCTCAGGAAAAATAATGCCATAAGGAAAGGCCAAGCGATTTTTAAGGGAGTTAAGATATAAATTTCGGTGCTCACGATTGGAAGCGGCTATCGGCTTTCAAAATTCATTTGATTTTTGAAAAGGATTTGAGAGTCGCTATCCTAATTTATTTAAACGGAAAAATTAAGGAAAAATCCAATTTGACTCCAATTTATTAATCTTTGATTAATTTACCCAATGATAAAGTCACTAGTCCTTGAATCAGGTTGAGCTTGGGGACTAGGTTTTTGATTTTAAATAATCTCGATTTGGCTTTTAAGTTTAATTTGACTTTAAAAATTGATTTTATGAATGACAAGTATTAATGACGATTTATAATGCATGAGCATGGCATAATTATGGAGTATATGGAAAAATAAAGAGCAAGTATTTAAACATCCACAAGTAAATGAGAGTATTTCCTTTAACCCTTATGGGTACTATGGAAATCACAAGATCGCTCATTTACTCCAAAATAATTAATTTAACTAATACCATTAATTAAAATTTACAATGTACAATGGAAAAAAATAAAAGGGGAAGGGGATTGATTGAGATTTCGATTTGAAACATGGATTTAGATTCCAAGTGTGCCTACGTACTCCACTGAATTGGGATTAAAACCCACATAGTTCGTTCCACTGTGATGTGGAGGGGTTTAGGGATTGGTCAGATTGATTTGATTTGATTTAGGGTGATTTTGGGGTCGGTGAGAGAAGATGATGTACCTTCTCTTTTGGGGATCTTGAGTGGGCGGAGTGTTTTTCCGGATCGAAATTCTGTTTTATCGATTTTGGATGATGAATTTAAATTAATCTCGGAGGAAATTAATTTGATGATTTGGTGGCTTAATTATCTAATTTTTAATTAATTAAAAAGATTAATTAATTAAAGTGATTAATTAATCAAATTGAGTGAAAACTAATTGAAAAATTAATAAATTAATTAAAATTAATTTTTAATTAATTAATTAATTGTGATTACTCAAAATGAGTGTGGGAAAATAATTAGAGAAAGAGAGAGAGAGAGAGAAGAAGCAAATGGATAGCTAAACAATAATTACTTAAGGTGTGTGTTGAAATGAAAATGGATGGAATATTTATAGGAAAAATGAGGTGAGAGTATTTTAGGTAGTGAAAGAGTGAAAATACCAAAAGAGTAGGGCCTTTTAGGCTGAAAAATCAGGCTGGAGAGGCAAAATGGTCAATTTCCAGGACAAGAGGGGGAACCAGTACTGGACAGTCTGGCGGCACCGCCGGATGGCCTGGCGGCTTCGCTAGCCTATCCGGCAGCTGATGATGTGGCAGTAAGGCAAGAAAAGCTGACGCGAATTGGTGGCACCGCCGGACCTTTTGGTAGCTCTGCTGGGATTCTCGGCGGCTGCAGCCGGGGAGTTCGACGGATCCGCCAGGAGCTCCGGTGGCTGGCTTTCAGAGTATGATTTGCAAGCTTTTTTTTTAGTTTTTGGGTTAGTTTTTGAAACTTTCAGGTCAATTTCTGAGGTATTTGAAGTCTAAAAAATTACTAGTCAGTATCAGTGGACTCGAAATTAATTATCGAAAATTTTAACAGTCAGTTTTGAGAAAAATCTGGTTAGTTTTGGGAAAGTGCTGTATGGTACAGAAAGTTCGATCAGGATTCGAAAAGTGTCAGTTTGGATAGAAAAATATTTTGAACAAATTTAGAGAGTTTAGAAATAATTTTGGTGGTGCAAAATTGAGGGTTCACAGTTGCCCCCTCATTAGAATTGTCTTATCTGTAAAGCGATTATGATGATAGTGAACCCGGGAGAATGGGTGGTACAAGGAAACAAAGTAATGTCTAGGTCAGTGCTTGGACATATTTAGGTGAGAGGGATGGTTTAAAAGGGATGGTCTAAGGAACCAAAGTGATGTCTATATCCGTGGTTGGACATGTTTGGGTGAGAGAATGGTTGAAAAGGAAGATGGCAAAAGAAACCAAAGTGATATCTAGGTCAGTGCTTGGACATGTTTGGGTGAGAGAATGAGATTGAGTTTGATAAATGGATGGGAGAATGGACCACAGGAATGTTTAAGTAATCGTTCCTAAACATTTATGGGTGGAAACTTGATTTGATAAATGGAAACGGAAAGAGGAACCAAAGGGATATTTAGGCTAGCGGCTAGATATTTTTAGGTGGAGGATGAGGCTGACTTGGATAAAAAGGCAGGGAAAGGAACCAGAGGGATGTTTAGATGATTATTTCTAGACATTTCTAGGTGAAGGATTTGATCGATTTAAAATAAGGTGGAATGGGAAAGGAACCACAAAGATGTCTAGGTGATCGTTTCTAGACATTTTTGGGTGAATGATTGATTTTGATAAGATATTTTTAGTGAAAGGGAGAGCCTCAACCTATGGCGATTTGGCTCGAGAGATTCTGAAAAGAGGAGAGCCCTGACTTATGGCGAGTCGGCTTGAGAGATTTTAAAAAGAGGAGAGCCTCGGCCTATGGCGAGTTGGCTCGAGAGATTTGAAAAGAGGAGAGCCTCGGCCTATGGCGAGTCGGCTCGAGAGATTCTGAAAAGATTCTGGTATGAGGGGAGCCTCGACTTATGACAAGTCGGCTCGAGAGATTTTGAAAATAGGAGAGTCTCGGCCTATGGCGAGTCGGCTCGAGAGATTTTGAAAATAGGAGAGCCTCGGCCTATGGCGAGTCGGCTCAAGAGATTTTGATAATAGGAGAGTCTCGGCCTATAGCGAGTCGGCTTGAGAGATTTTGAAAATATGAGAGTCTCGACCTATAACGAGTCGGCTCGAGAGATTTTGAAAAGATTATGGTATGAGGGGAGCCTCGTCTTATGACTAGTCGGCTCAAGAGATTTTGAGAATAGGAGAGCTTCGGCCTATGACGAGTCGATTTAAGAGATTCTGAAAAGATTCTAGAAAGATGAGAGCCTCGACCTATAACGAGTCGGCTCGAGAGATTTTGAAAATAGGAGAGCCTCAGCCTATGACGAGTCGGCTCAAGAGATTCTGAGAAGAGGAGAGCCTCGGCCTATGGCAATTTAGCTCTAGAGGTTTTCAATCAGGTGAAAAATTATTACTATGGTCAGGGTCGGGTGAAGGAAGGTTGCTTTGTTTGGAAGTATAGTTATGAAATGGTGTCGTGGTCAGCTTCGAAATAGGTACCGATCAATTTAGGAAAGATGTCGGTCAGCTTCGAGGAGGTACTGGTCAATTCTGAAAAGATGTCGGTCAGTTTCGAGGAGGTACTGGTCAATACTAGAAAGATGTCGGTCAATTTCGATGAGGTACTGGTCAATTCTGGAAAGATGTCAATCAGCTTCGAGGAGGTACTGGTCAATTTCGAAAAGATGTCAATCAGCTTTGAGGAGGTTCTAGTTATTAGCTTGGCTTATGCATGATGGTGTATGACTGCAAATGATTGCATATGCATAGATATTGGTGCACAGATGATGCATGTTTATGTATGTATGTTTTAGGATTCATGGACCTTTTGTTCGACTTCAATGCTACGGATGATCTGTGATGTGCATCTAATAGATGAATGTATGGATGCAAGATGGTGGATTCACAAGTTTGCTCTGTGTATGATATGAATGCAGTTTGCATGCAATGTCAACTCCTAAATGTGATCTTGGAACAAAGTGACTTGAAGGTTGCAAAATGATTCTTTGGTGGGTTCCTAAGGCTATCTTAGGAAGGTCTGACAAATCTGTGATATTTTT
>CATKHJ010371023.1:0-12182 GCA_949750685.1 Vernicia montana | reverse complement strand
AAACGAGAAAATTAAATATAATATATTTCTTAGAAAATTGATATTAATTAGTGTTTTAAATCAAAACTCATGGTAGACTTTCAATAGTTTTTTAGAATGTTTGTGAATTTCATTATTGGATAGTCTAATTAAAAAAATATTTATTTTAAATAATTTATAATGAATTTTTTATAAATTAATTATACTAGGTAAATTTTCTAGTTGCATTTTTTTATAATTATAATAGGTAGATTTTTTCAATTTTTATTTTTATTTTAAAATTTTACCCTTTCATAGCCATCCACGTGCAGATTCAGTACTCGGCAATTAACCGAGTCATATTATCTTCACAAAATATTCCCAAATATGATATATGCCCTCACTGCCCGTCATTTGTCCGGGCACCATACCCTCTTGTCTATGACCGTTAGGCGGTATGCACTTTGTTACATTCCCTAATTGACCGGAAACTCCGGGCAGTTCCTATCGCGTCTCAACTCTCAACAGCTTCAACTGTTTCTACTTTCACAGACAATGACTATTAGTATATTGGAAGAAAAAATCGCCAATATTAAAATTTTACTAAATAGGAAATGAAAAAAAAAAAGCAAAATTTTCATTCACTATATATATAAAACCCAAGCGTCGACTAGTTTTTACATCACTCCACACTCTCTGATCTCTGCTCTGAAGAGAGAGAGTGTAGTTTTAAGATGCTTTGAAATTGGATTTTGTTGACTGGTTTTTGTTAGTGTTTGCATTTGGTTAGATCTTGGATTTTTAAGGGCACAGAATGTGGAGACTTACGAGATTTGCCGCTTCTAGTTTCCGCCGATCACGGCGGTTCTCGACGGCGATACCTGGTCCTTGTATTGTTCACAAGCGTGGCGCTGATATTCTTCACGATCCTTGGTTCAATAAGGTCAACAGCCATTATGTCACTTCGTTTGGTTTTTATATATATATATTTTTTATGCTAAGAGTTTTGATTAATTATTGATGATGTGTTTTGTTTACACGTTCTGTGTATTGGAGATTCATTTTAGTAGGAAATCCTATAATATTGTGATATATATAACGCTATTACGGAAGTTAAACGGCGACTAATTTGAAATCTTACTTTTCAATTAAGTTTTAAGTGGCAGCTTATTGTAGATTTTATGCTTATTGATCTCTGATTTTGAGGTTTCATAATAGGAGCTTGGTTTGGACGAGTTGATTGCACTATATGAGTCTTCTGGGTTGCAACTTATTTTTTTACCTAGGGATATAATGCCCATACGTGTAAAAACATGTGTTTATACGTGCTGATCTTGTAAAATCTTTTATCTGCTCTCTCTATCTCTCATTCTTTCTCAGGATACTGGGTTTCCTTTGACTGAAAGAGATCGATTAGGGCTTCGTGGTCTCCTTCCACCTCGTGTTATATCATTTGAGCAGCAACATGCTCGTTTTAGTAAGTTAATTGTTGCCTCCTTGAAGGTGTTATTATTTACTTCTTGCTCCTGAGTATAGTCTTAGCTATACATCAAATTTCAGCATTGTGGTTTTTCGTCTTATTGTGTATATATAGAACAACTTGAGTAATTAATTATTGAAGCATACCTCTTGTTTGCAATGAGCTAAATCTTTCCTGCTGACTAAGTTAGGGAACAAGGCCACGCTTAGAAAATATGGGGGGAAAGATCGATTAGCATGGGGAGATATCGTAGTTTGGGTATTTGATCACGAGTTTTGATGTATGAACCATTGATAAATGCTAGTATACTTTGTGTTGGTGGTGTTTTTTTTTTCCTCCTCTGTTTAGGCATAAGTTAGAGCACCATGAATGATGGCAACTGCAATGCCCATGGTGATACATTTGATGCAAAAATGTCTAATATTTAGATAAGTGTTTCTAATGATCAGGCTTTGCCTCAGTTACCTCGTTTTGCTTTGTTTAATATTTTTAACTAGTTATTGTTGTTTTTGTTTGTGTTTAGCTATTTGGTATTCAAATGACATTATTATATTCTTTAACTTGAATTGTTAGTGGAGTCATATCAATCCTTGGAGAAAAATACTCAAGGACAACCAGACAGTGTTGTATCATTAGCAAAATGGAGGATCTTGAATAGACTTCATGACAGGAATGAGACATTGTACTACCGCGTAAGTTCTATGTCAAATTCTGGTCTGAATATATAAAGGTATTTGTGAAATTTGTTGTAATCCAAAGTGAATTTGGTACCTTTCCTCTCCAGGTCCTTATTGATAACATCAAGGATTTTGCGCCAATAATATACACACCAACAGTAGGGTTGGTATGCCAAAATTATTCTGGCCTATTTAGACGTCCACGTGGAATGTACTTTAGTGCAAAGGATAAAGGAGAGATGATGTCAATGATCTATAACTGGCCAGGCGAACAGGTATTATATTAATCTTATATTATATTACTGTCCATGTTCTTCTGAAAGCAGGTTTGAACATGTCTGTGCTTTGATAAATCAAAATTCTATTTCATTGGGAAATACAGGGATTTGATTTTTCCTTCTAGATTCGTTGCTAGAAGTTGTGATCCCACTTCCACTATGTATATCTTTCTTCCATATGAAAATGTTCATTATTTTTTTCCCTGGATGGGCTGTAAGTTCAATTATATTATGCATATTGCTATAAACACTTGATACTGGGAGTTGCTAAGGAGTACTTTGAGTGATTTATGGATAGTTTGTCATGTTATTACTTAGGTGCTTTATTATTCACAATGTAGTAAAGATGATTTCTTACTCCTTTTGATGCCATGGGTTAAATTCTTCTTTATGTCGCAGGTGGACATGATAGTCCTTACAGATGGTAGTCGTATTCTTGGCTTAGGTGACCTTGGTGTTCAAGGAATAGGCATACCCATTGGAAAGCTTGATATGTATGTTGCTGCTGCTGGTATCAACCCACAGAGAGTACGCCTCTTGCTCTCTCTTTCTCTTCTCTTTGTTGTAGTGTAGGTATGCAGATGTAGTGCCATTCCCTTTCATATGCTCATTGTTTGACCCTCGACTACACCTGTTATCTCTATGAATCTGTATTGTCAATGCTCTTTCATTACTTCTTTCATATCAATATATCACATTGTACTTCTCATACTATTATGTTACATGCACACATTTAGCATGGCTGACGCAAGGAGTTTACTATGGTTTATGAAACATGTGGTAATGGCTTATGGCTATGATTCATGAGGATAGTTTCCTGTGATTGCTTATTATCTACACCTAAAATTCTGGAAGCAAATTTTGGCTGTTATTTGTGCTTATGTATCATCTACATGTATAAATATATGTTAAAAATGACCTGACAACATACTGAAGGTCTGGAGTCTATTTAACTTTGGATATCATATTTAACTCTTCAGCTATTTTCTCTGTTTAATATATTCTTGGTTCAGTTACTGATTATGTCATCACTTCTATTATTCAACCCATGTCTATGTAACAGATACTCCCAGTTATGTTGGATGTTGGTACAAACAATCAAAAGCTGCTCGAGGATCGTCTTTGTAAGTAAAATTTTCTACACTAATTTGTTTTTTCTCTAATAATTTCTTGTTTTCTTAGAGAATAAGTTGATTGTGCTAATGCTTGCAAAACTCAACTTTTATTTCTGGCAAACATTATGAGGTTATTGTTTTAATATGACTTCTCTTTGACAGATTTAGGACTTCGACAACCTAGGCTAGAAGGAGAAGAGTATCTGTCAATTGTTGATGAGTTCATGGAAGCTGTTTTCACACGCTGGCCCAAGGCTATTGTACAGGTTTGTTTCTTCTACAAGAAAAATGCCTTGCATTTTGTTTTTGTTATGTGAGTCTTGGTCATGCCATAACTTGGTTGTTCGGATAATCCTATCAGTTTGAGGATTTTCAAATGAAGTGGGCATTTGAAACGCTGCAGAGATATCGTAAAAGGTTTTGCATGTTTAATGATGATATACAAGTGAGTACAGCTGTGTATTGTTGTTACATTATCCATATTATAATGCACTGGGCCACAAACTATCTTCAGTGCCTCTGCAGTTATGGCAGTTGCACTTACTTTGTAACTTATAGGGAACTGCTGGTGTTGCACTTGCGGGATTGCTGGGAACTGTGAGAGCCCAAGGCCGATCATTGTCTGACTTTGTGAACCAAAAAATAGTTGTAGTGGGTGCTGGGAGGTAGTTGCTAGATATCAATTTTGATGATTTAAATAATGGGCTTGCAAATAAATTTACTGTTACTTGCATGTGCTAATTCTCTATGTTTGTTTTACTGCTTGCAGTGCAGGGCTTGGCGTACTGACTATGGCTATACAGGCTGTTTCAAGGATGTCTGAGAACAAGGATGCAGCTTTGAAGAATCAATTTTTCCTAATTGATAAAGATGTAAGGTTCTACACTTTTCACTTCCTTTACGGTCATCTTATAATAATGCATAACTGTATCTCTTTTCTATATTTTCTAATATGGTAGCAGTGGATAACATATGAATTAAAATCTGATGAATTCCTAGATTATTAACTTCAGTAGTGAATTAAAATCTGATGAATATATATATATATATATATATATATATATATATATATATATTTATATGTATGTTTGTATGTATGTATGTATTCAACAGTTGGAATTATGAAGAAGTTATTAGAGAGAATCTTTATTATCAATTTTTACCTCATTGAAGTATCATAAACATTTCATGGGATTATCTTTTTATGTCATTTATTTCCTCTTGTTTGAAATTTTTGTTTTTCATTTTTATCTTATTATTATTATTTGCTCTGGTGAAGGGTCTCATCACAAAAGAGAGGAAAAATATTGATCCAGCGGCAGTACCATTTGCTAAAGACTTAAAAGATGTTGATGGGCTTAGGGAGGGAGCTAGTCTAGTTGAAGTGGTAAATTTCCCTCGGGCTGCTTTAGACAGCCTTAATGAGTACAAGGCTGATTTTTAATGACATGAAATGCATTAGTTTTTAACCACTTAGTTTTGGAATTCTTACTTGTAAATATATGCATGCTCATTTTTGTTGTGCTGATTTTTAATGACATGAAATGCATTAGTTTTGAACCACTTAGTTTAGGAATTCTTACTTGGAAATATATGCATGCTCATTTTTGTTGTCATAAGGGTCCTGCTTGCTGAGAGCTAAATTTTGTTCAGGTTAAAAAGGTAAAGCCCCATGTGCTTCTTGGTTTGTCTGGAGTTGGTGGGATCTTTAATGATGAGGTAAAATCCTTATTCATGCTTTGTGATTTTGTTCTTCTTCATAAGTAGTTATGAGAGAGGAAATTGATAAATCAATAAAAATGTCTATTGCTACGTCTAGTTGTGGTTCTGCATCATTTTTTAGTTCCTTTTATCTAATATTTTGGATGTGCAAATAGCTTCCATGTTCCATGCTATATCACCTGATTATAAATGTTTTGGCTCCAGGTTTTTTTATGAAAGGAACTTTTAGTACTCTCAATGAGTCCTTTCTTTCTTTCTTTCTTTTTTTCATGCCATTAATGTATTACCCAATGTTTTCAAACCCGGCCCGATCTTAGAACCAGTGAAGGCAGAGGGTCACGGGTCTGAAGTTCAACCGGAGTTGAATCGGAATTTTAGATAATATTATATATTTATTATTTATATGTTAAAAATAAATATAATATTCATATAATTGAAATTAACAAATGTTATCTGAACAATTAATGAACATGACTTAGAAGAAATATGAATTTGAAACTATTACTTAGAAGAAATTATGATAAATTAACTTACTAAGTGATCGTTTTAAGATTCAAATTCACGGTTCGAATCGCACTTTTAATGTGTGAGCGCACGACTTGCGTACACGATTGCCGAGTCGAAATGGATTGGCCCGTGTTAGCTTGGTTTTTCAAATTTTTTTCTTCAATTGCGAGTTTTTTTTTAAAAAAAATTGGCCGCAAAAATGAAAAAAAAAATAATTTTTTTTTAAAAATTTGGACCGGCTCACCCGTAAAACCCGGGCCGGTTCGCTGAGTTTTTCCCCGGGCCATGGCATCCCTGGTTTTAGCTTCACTCCGGACCGGTCTGGCTTTCGGTCCCCGGTTTTCCCGGTCCGACCTGCTGGGTCGGGCCGGGTCTAACAACAATGGTATTACCCAAAATTATGCTTCAGAAGTGTCATAAATTTCTATGTTGAGACAGAAGTGCATGTTCACTGAAAAGGCACTAAATTTGTTGCTATGACAGAAAACAGATGCATTAGTCAGATTACTTTTTACTTTTATTGCCATCATCTATATGTTGTCTAGATGGAAAAATTTTCCTGGTTTTCTTTTATATAAATTTTGCTTGGAATATGAATCAGGTGCTCAGAGCCATGCGGGAATCTGATTCAACTAAACCTGCCATTTTTGCTATGTCAAACCCCACCATGAATGGTTTGTTTTGGCAAGTCACAAGCTTCAACAATTTATGTGCGCAACTAGTTCTTCTGTTGATATTATCTTTGTGTTTTCTGGAACAGCTGAATGCACTGCTGCTGATGCTTTCAAACATGCTGGAGAAAATATAGTTTTTGCAAGTGGAAGTCCATTTCAAAATATTGATCTTGGTATTTTATGTTCTCATTGATGTTTATCTTGTTTGGAAATATTTTGACACCGTATGGTGCACAAGTAATTATTAGGCTTCTTTATTGGGAAATTACAAAAGGAACCCTAAGTTGTGGCGTATTTATGCATTGATCTTCCCTTTAAATCTGCAATATAGTCATTGAATTTTTATAAAACTTGACACTTTGTTCCATTGCATAAACATGCAAAACTAAGTGGTTGTCAGAAGTATATCATTTTGAAATGTAAAAAGATTTAAAATGATATTTTTAAAATGATATATATATGGTGATGGGGGAGGGGGGAAGGTTGTTAGTTTTTTCTTTATAAATTTAATAGTTAGTGCATCTAAATTATTGTGTAAAGCTCTTACTTTGATGATCTAGTTTTTATTGGCTCAAGAATCATGCATGTGTTTGCAGGAAATGGGAAAGTAGGGCATGTAAATCAAGCAAATAACATGTACCTGTTTCCTGGGTTAGTGTTCCCTTATTATTTATTTTTCTGAAATTTTATCAACTGTCTAAATACTGATATTTTATGTATGTTCTGTTGCCTGTTGTCAGGATTGGTTTGGGAGCTCTTCTCTCAGGTGCACGTTTTATAACAGATGGAATGTTGCAAGCAGCTGCTGAATGGTATGCACATTAATAACTTGCTGCTTGTTTCCTTTCTCTAAACCTAAAACTCTCTTATTTTTAATTGAAAGAACTAGAAGCTTTGAAAAATGTTGGAGTCAGTGGACTCTGACTAGTCATGATGGAAGTTAGCGTGCATCCCCCATCCAGTGATAGAATTATATAGCCTTCCTACCTAGAAATTGGGTGGAATTCATGAAATTCCACTGTGACAGTTGGGTTCTGTTTTTCATGTGGTCCTCTTTTCTTCTTTGTTTTAGTGCACTTCTTATAATTTTGGATTGGCAGATCTTCTAGAAGTTGGTTATGAATATTAAGGGTTTCAGTCTTGTATCCTTGTGCATTATGATATTTGTAACTTGATCAATTTAGTGAAATGTTTGGTAGGAATTCATGGCAACTTAGATGGGTAGTAGCTTGTTGTTTTCTATCATATTAACACGCAATCACCTTGATAATTTAAAAGCAAACTATGCTCTCTGTTTTTATGAAATCATACAGCCAGAAGCTTTTTTTTTTTTTTTTTTTTTTTTGAGGCTTGAATTACTGACATGATTTTATTTTTACAGCCTTGCTTCTTACATGACAGATGAGGAAATCCAGAAGGGCATACTATATCCATCTATTGATAGGTGATACTTTCAGCTCTTACTGGTTATGATTTCTTTTTCTCTTCATACAGTCCATGGAGCTATCAATTTCTCTACTCGTGGAAGATTGGGGCTGTTTTTTAAGAAAATATTTTATATAGATGCAAAATTAGATTTTTATTTTTTAAACATAATGATTTCCAAATTGAAAATTAGAGAGCCTTAGGTCTTGTTTAATTATGGAAAATAAAATTTGTTTTTCAGAAAAATTATTCCAAGAAAAGGGGAAATTAGAATTTGGTGTTTAGTTATCAAAATTTTTTAAATGAAAAATTTAAAAACAATTTTCCAAGTTTTCTAAAATTACACTATATTATGGAAAATTATTTTATGAGTTAAGGAAAATAATAGTTATATATTTGATACAAAAAAAAAATCTTAGAAATGAAAATGAAAATGAAGTAAAAGAGAAACTTTTAAATGGAAAGGAATCTTAACATGTTTTTTTTTTTTTTTTTTTTTTTTTTTAAAATTTTTATTTTCAATTTGGAAAATGAAAGTATAGAAAACTGGGAAATGAAAAAGAAAATAGAAAATATTTTCCATTACTAAACAAGTCCTTATTTTCCGTCAAATAATCCTTTGTTTTCTAGTCTTGAGCCTTCAAAATTTATACAGATGTTCAAGACAATGAAAACTTGTCTCCTGATTCGCTGAAAAAAAATTTGTCTCCTGTTGTTTTTCCTTATAAAAGTTATTTCTCATGAATTCAATAGAAATACATGTACATATATTTTTTTTCCCTCTATATTACTGCCACCACTTATATGCATACTACCATTACTACCACTGTTACCCTTGCACCATACTAAAATTAGTCTGATTTTTTCATGATACAACTATCATCATTGCCATTACCAACAGAATTGACAGTTTGACACTTCCAGCAACACTGGTAACACGTGCATATAAGTTTTTCAGGATTGTTCAACCACCACCATGAAAACTACCATTACTACCTACTGCTACTTCCACCATCACCAGCAGGGATGCTGGTACCACTGTATTTAAAAAAGATTATTATTACCTGCTAAAATATTCACACCTTATTTCTATAATATTTAAAAATAATAGTTTGTTGTTTGCCAGTTTCAGTTTTTTATTTAGTCTGAACCAAACAATTTGAAAAAGAAAAAAGAAGAATGCAAAATTACATGAGAACCTGCTTCTGGGTTATTAATTTTGAGTAATTGGTTGTCAGCTTTATGTGAATACAAATCATTCTTTGCCTTTTATTCTTCATTTGGTGTCAAATGAGATTACATTTTGGTTTATTAAACAACAATAGTTTGAGCACTCAATATCTAATGGTTCATGATAGTACCCCCTGACAGCTTAGTCAGATGTGGATCATGAATTCTAAGCATGTGAAGGAAAAACGATTATGTAGCAGGTAGAAGGAAAAAAAAATTATGTAGCAGGAAAATGAGTGTGTATAACTATATATAGTATATTTTATCTTGGCTTGTTGGCAATTGTCATCATCACAAAAGGTTTAGCATGGTTTCCATCTCAGATCTCTCTCTATGATGGTTTTGCCTTCTGTACATTGATACCATGTTTGTGCATAATGCAGTATTCGACACATTACGGCAGAGGTTGGTGCAGCTGTTCTGCGAGCAGCCGTTGAAGAAGATTTGGCAGAAGGACACGGTGATGTGGGCTCCAGAGAGCTCAAGCACATGTCTAAAGTACGTTACCTTATGGAAAAAATGTGTCATCTCCTCCATTAGCGATAGGGGGAAAAGGGCAAATAACATTGCATATACCCAAGGGACCATTCCTACGCAAGGGTCAAGGGAGCATTACTATTAAATGATTGACATATCTATAAATACTATAAGCAAGCATTAAAATGGAGTAAAATGCTCGTCATTTTTTTCCTATGTTTGCAACTTAAAAACAATTAGAATGACACAGAAATTACTGTTCTTTGAAACGGTATATAGTTTGTTGTTTAGAAGCCTTTACATGTGTAGCACCTATGTGAAACATGTCTCATGTTTTGAAGGACATCTAATTTTATTTTTATTGTGATTGTGGATGCAGGAGGAGACTGTGGAATACATCACACGCAATATGTGGTTCCCAGTTTACAGCCCACTTGTTCACGAGAAATAAGGCTTGTTTGACCTTTTATTTTCTTAAATTTGGGGCTATTTTTCTGCAACCTGGGCCTGTAGCTCTGTAGGCAGCTATAATATTCTATTCATGTTTTTCCTGAATTCATAATTTGCTAACTTGAAGAAGTAGAAAGGCAAGTAATGAAAGCAGGAACAAACCCTCTCATTTCTGTTGTAGTTCATTTGCCTGAACTATGATATGTTAGTAACAAAATTGATTCATGTACATGTTCTGTTATCTTCAGGAGATAGTCATAGTCAACTGTTTCTTCGAATTTTGTTTTTATGAGGAGCCATAATGGTAGATCAAATGATTGCTAGCTATCTCGTCAACTGTTATTTTATTGATTTATTATAAGATAGTGTGATGCAATCAAATCATATTGATGGGTTGGCATGAATTTGAATATTTGAAACTGTGGTTAACTTTAAAGATTTACAGGTAAACTATTCTACAGTGATTTATGGCACAGTTGAATCTTAAGGAACATTCTGAATCTGAATGCTGTATTCATCACAAGTTTTATCTTGGTGTCTTCTGTAAGAATTCACAAATGTTGGACAGAAATTTAAACACTCGAGGCAGTCCCATTTTTTAATTTAAGCGAATGTTTTCTACTAGTTATATGATGCCATGTTAAGGCTGCAGGAGCGAAAAGGAAATTTCTGTCACGAGATCTTGTCTAAATCTGGTGCATATTCTTTGTGCACTATTGGCATGTGACTGTGAGTGTGGTATTGAATAGCAATTTCTTCACCTAATTTTACTTCATATATATATATATATATATATATATATATATATATATATATATATATAATACTTGAATTTCCTTAAAAAAACAAAAATAAGGATAAGATTTGCATCTGTAATTTGGTCCATTCAAAAAAGCAAATGATGATGAAAGGGACAATTTAGTTGACGGTATTTGACTATTTGTAAAGGCATGGAAATTCAGTGTCAAGTTTATTGACATTGAAGTTCTCAATTCAGCAATGTTAAAGTTGTTTCTAGAGCAGTGAGTAGTGAATTAAAATATCAATGTGAAGCTAATTAACCAAAAAAAAAAAAAAGCCGTTCATTTATAATTATATATATATATATATTCACCTAGGCAAACAAACCTCACAGAGAAGAGAAGGGTATTAGCCTGCATTCTCCATAAAGCGGCAATTTTCAAATCCACTATTAGTAACTGCCCATGACGCAAGCGTCCACAACTGCTACAACATAGAGGTTCTTGTATTTTGTTCTTTCATGGTTTTATTTGAAGTTGAACTCCTGTTATTTCCTGGTTTTATTTGAAACTCTTTACTAAACTACTCTCTCTCTCCGGTATGCAGTTGTGACCGGAGCAAACAAGGGGATAGGGTTTGAAATTTGTAGGCAGTTAGCTTCTAATGGGGTTGTGGTGGTGTTAACAGCAAGAGATGAAAACAGAGGCCTTGAAGCTGTTAAAAAGCTTAAAGACTCTGGTCTCTCTGATGACCAGCTGATTTTTCATCAGCTTGATGTTGCAGACCCTGACATTGTTGCTTCTCTAGCAGATTCTGTCAAAACGAAAACTTGACATTTTGGTAAAATTACATTATTAAATTCTAATTTTTCTTAGTTTTCGGAACATTTTGGAATATATCTACTCTTTCCTTTATTCGTTTACAGCCATAAACCAAATAGAGAAATTTTGAAACCTTGTGCAGGTGAACAATGCTGGGATTTCTGGAGCTACAGTTCACCATGAAGCCTTACTAAGAGCTACTGAGCTTAGTGGTGGTTGGGTAATGTCTTCTGTAATTCTTTTGTTTAACTAATTATTGTAATTACATTGTGATTTCATCCATCTAGGCTTAATTAGATGTGGTGGACAGCAAATCGTCAAAGAACAGGCATTTAATTTACTCCATTGGATGTGAAAATTTTTGGTGAATGGTTATAGAGACACCCATTCTGTGTTCTAATCCAGCCAATTGGAAAGCAAGTCCCTTGGGACAAAATTCAAACTGCAAATATTGTAAATGTTTCTTCAGCGTTGGGATCGTTGCAAGTACTGAAATCTCTTTCAAGAATAACTTTTTGATGATCTAATTTGTCTATCATGCAATCTTGAAATTTAGTTAATTATTTGTTGTTGTTGCTGCCTATCATTTAGCATTGCATATTGCAAACAGTTTTATCGAAATTTTTA
>CATKHJ010371020.1:0-15903 GCA_949750685.1 Vernicia montana | reverse complement strand
AAATGTCAATTTATACTTTTCTTGTAAATTTCAATTAAAGCAATTATTTATTTAATTATTTTGGGAGTAAAGGAGCGATTTTGTGATTTCCCTAATACCCATAAGGGTTAGAGAAAATACTCTCCTTTACTTGTGGATGTTTAAATATCTGCTCTTTAAATACTTGCTTTTTATTTTTCCTATCTCATAAATATGCCATGCTCATGTATTATAAATTATCATCAATATCTGTCATCCATGAAATCCTTTTTCAAAAGTCAAATCAAATTTAAATGCCAAATCGAGATTATTTAAAACAAAAAACCTAGTCCCCGAGCCCAAACTTGGTTCGAAGATTAGTGATTTTATCCTTGGGTAAATTAATCAAAAGATTAATAAATTGAAGTCAAATTGGGTTTTTCCTTAATTTTTCCATTTAAAATAAATTAGGGTGGCGACTCTCGAATCCTTTTCAAAATCAAAAATCAATTTTCTGAGGCGATAGCCGCTTCCAATCGTGAGCACCAAAACCCGTTCCGTAACCTCCCTTAAAAATCGCTCGCGTCTTTCCTTAAGGCATAAGGCGGTTTCATTTTTTCCACGAGCGAGAGGAGGGGCGTTCGGGCGAGACCTCACACAAATTTCTTTGAAAGCTGCACTGAAAAGTAACCTTTTTTTTTCCTTCATTTTACACCTTTTTTTTTTCTTTGTTGTTAACTTATTAGGCTGTGGGGCCCACCATGTTGGAGGGACCTACACTACCTAATAAATCTCCCCCTCACTACAACATGGAGGGCTTCACCATGACTGCACCTTTGTCAGTCTTTCCCATGATTATGGGTCTTTTCATGCTTCCCTTCGAGCAAGAGTCATCTACATTATGAGGTTTAACGGTCTTTTTAAGAACCGGTTTATAGGGCTCCCCCTTTTCCGCTGATGTGGAATTAGCACTCTGCTTCAATATTTTACATACCCCAACCTTATTAGAAAACCGAACTCTCTTTGTATTTTTCTCGGTATTTTTCTCTTTACTGCTTCCTATCTGTAAAATGAAATGACCATCCAGATAGCAAATATTTTTCCCTTTCTTCCTACCCTGCATTACCAAGCTACCTCCTCTATATACTTTACATATTTTTTCAATACCAATATATTTGTACCCATGTGACGCCAGCTCTCCTAGCGAAATTATGTTTGCTCCTGCAGCAGGTACAAATTTCACATTGAAAATATTTTTGACAACACCATTATGGACTTTCAGGCGAACTCTCCCAACGCCTTCAATCTTCAGCTTCAATTTGTTTCCCACATTGATGTAGTCAAATTCTCCATCAGTATGTAAAGTATCAAACATAGCTCGATCTCTGCAAATGTGCATATCAGAAGCATAATCCATTACCCAGTTAGAATTGCTCTCACTAGAGCAATTACCAAGATCTTCACCTTGTACTATGTGGAATTCATCATCAGACTCATCACTGGTTTTGACCACATTAGACGAATCATCATAATCGATATTCAGCTTACCCTTCATATTTTCCTACAGCTTCTTAAGACTCTTCAAGTCTTCTTTAAGTTTTGGGTAGCGATGCTGTATGTGACCAGTCTCTCCACAATAATAGCAATCCATATTGCTATAATCTCTAGGCCGAGATTTTGATCTATTTCTGTGATCATCTCTCATTTTATTTTGATTCCTCCCTCTCTCACTCCTCTCAACTAGTGCTATGCCCTCACTTTCAGTTGAAGTGCTCTTACCCCTCATCATCCTCTCATTTTCTCTTAACATCGTTGTCACCTCAATCAACTTCAGTGTGGTTTTTTCAGCACACACTGTTTGCACCAACAATTTGTAGGATTTGGAAAATGACACAAGTAAGAGTAGTGCCTGCTCCTCATCTTCAACTTTTTCACCAGCATTCAGTAGCTAGCACACTAGCTGATTAAATTTATTGATGTGGTCATGGATGTTTCCTCCTACCTTCATCATTAGCGAATACATCTCATTTTTCATGAACAACCTATTAGTTAGCGACTTTGACGCATAGATCTCCTCCAATTTGTCCCACATCTTTTTTGGTGATGTCTCTTTAATCACTTCAAATTTTGCTTGTGGGGCAAGTGCTAACAGGATGATGCTCACCGCCTTCCGTTAGATAGTCTTCCATTCATTCTCAGTTATACTCATTGGCTTTTCTTCATCCAAAGCTGAATCAAGACCTTGTTGCACCAAAAGGTCCTGAATAGTACTTTGAAATAGAGTAAAATTACTCTTTCCATCAAACAAAAGGGCTGAATATTTAAATGCACTATCCATTTTATCTGGAAAAAAAAACCCTCCCTTTTTTTTCCCCCCAGATCTCTATGAATAGTACCTCTGCTACAGTAACTATATCCTGCTACAGTACCCCTTGAACAGTACCGTATCTTGTTACAGTTCCTTGTTACTGTACGTTACTATTGTTTACTGTTCTGTAACAGTAACATGCAAAAATAAATTTTGCGTGGTTACTATTCACTTAATTTTTTTATTTTACACCCGTTCTCGAAACGGATCGAACAAAAAAATTTCTTATATTTTTCTCTTCCTTGCAATATATTTCTTTTCTCAAAATATGATACTGCTCCGGACAACAGTCACACTTCAATCCCAATAAAATTTCTCTGTACCCTAAAATAAGAATCATAAGCTCTGATACCACTTATTAGGAAATTTTATGGGATATTTCACACGCACAACGGAAGCAAAAATTAATAAATAACCCACAGTAAAAACAATAAGAATTTTATGTGGTTCGATTTCACAATAAATCTACATCCACGATCTACAAGGAATAATTCACTATAACTCTTATAGTTACACTGTATAATTTTTGGACGAACAAAATTGTAAACCCTCTTTCACACAACACTCAATAACCCAATACACCCTTTCTCACAGTGAACAAAGATTAAAGAAATGTAGGATAATTTTTGGACGGATAAAAATTATCAAAACCCTTTCATTCACACAAAACTCTCTCTAATTTCTTCAGAGAAGTTTTTCTCTAGCTCTCTTAAAATGAAGTAAGGAAGGCCTTATTTATAAGCCTTCCTTATACACGTGCCAGTTGCAAATTCTAATTTTGCAGTTGGGCGGTGGCACTAAAAAGTAACTTTTTTTTTCTTCATTTTACACCTTTTTTCTTTTCTTTTCTTTTTTTTGTTGTTAACTTATTAGGCTGTGAGGCCCACCATGTTGGAGGGACCTACACTGCTTAACAAATAGGATAGCTCTTGATCATATTAATACCACGAGAAACCAGCCTACATATACTAGGCAGGCAGTCCCTACACGCTCTCCAAATGAAATTTTTTACTTTAGCTGGAATCACAAGCTTCCATATTTTTAGCCATACACCTTCTTTAACATCCCTTCTCTCTTCATTAATCCATTCTCTTGCAATCCTATACCCCGATTTAACTAAGTATTTGCCATCTTTAGAGTAATACCAAATCTGGTTGTCTTGGCCCAAGCTAGAGCTTAATGGCAGTTTTAAAATTGCTCTCGCCTCATCACTAGAAAACAGGTCATAAAGAATCTCTACATCCCATTCCTTACATATCGGAATCCACAAATCACTAACCATAATATCTTCTAACCCTTTCACCACTAGTGATTGCAATGTAAAATTTTCTAAATCTCTTATACTCTAATTTTTTATCCATCACCAATCTTCCAATGACACCCCTTCTCAATTACTTTGTGAGCTTGCCAGATGCCAAGTTAGGCAAAGCTTGGATTATGGTCTCCACTAATAGTAAGGTAATCCCCTTGGGGAAAATATCTTGCTTTGAAAATCTTTGAAATGAGAGCATCTGGATTGGATAGAAAATTTCATCCATGTTTAGTTAGCAGACCTAAATTAAATGAGTGCAAATTGCAAAACCCTAGTCCACCATCCTCTTTTATTTCACACAACCGATCCCAGTTAAGCCAATGCAGACCTTTGTCCCTATTACCAACAGAACCCCACCCAAATGAATTCATCATTTTCTCAAGCTCCTTACACAATGAGTTAGGAATCATGAATGAACTCATTGCATAAGCAGGAGCAACTTGAGCAACAGCCTTAAGAAGAACTTCCTTGCCTCTCCTAGACAATAATTTACCCTTCCAACCTTAAATTTTTTGCGAAAGCTAGTCCCGGAAGAAACAAAATACTTCCTTCTTCTTTCTACCAATTAACGAAGGTAAGCCAAGATACTTGCCAATATTCAATTGTGCAGCAACCCCGAGGATAGAAGATATAGTACTTTGCAAACCTTGACCAATATTTGAGCTAAAAAAGATTCATGATTTTATGAAATTTATAGCTTGCCCTAATGCTTCTTCATACAGAGTGAAGAGACTCTTCATGGTAAGACAAACACTCTCACTGGCTTTGAAGAAAAAGAAACTATCGTCTGCGAAAAAAAGATGGGATACACTCGGAGCTCCTCTACAAATCTTGCTACTTGAAATTAAATTCCTTCTTTTAGCTTGCAGGACTAGAGCTGAAAGAACTTCAGCACAAAGGATAAAAAGGTATGGCGATAAGGGGTCCGCTTGCCTTAATCCTCTTCTTGAAATAATTGGACCAACCTCGTTGCCATTAAAAGCCACCGAATAGGTGATAGTAGAGACACACAACATGATCATATCAATCCACTTATTAGAGAACCACAACCGATACATAATACCTTTCAAAAAATTCCAATCTACACGATCGTAAACTTTGGAGATGTCTATTTTTAATGCCACCTCCCCTTTTTTACCTTTGCATTTCCCCTTCATGTGATGGATAATTTCAAATGACATAAGAATATTATCAGTAATGGCTCTTCTTAATACAAAAGCATATTGAGACACTAAAAATATCTTAGGCAAAATAACTTTTAAACGGTTAGCCAAAACTTTAGACACAATCTTAAATATAACATTACACAATGAGATTGGTCTAAAATATTGTACCATTTTTTTGGTAAATCACACTTTGGGATGAGCATTATGGTGGTATGATTCAGCGACTCTGGAAAAGCATTCTGAGAGAGCCAATGGATCAAAGCATAAACAATTTCATCTCCAATGAGAGGTCAAAACTTCTGATAAAAATCTGTATTAAGCCCATCAGGCCCCGAAGATTTATCAGGATGCATTTGAAAAGTAGCTTCTTTAAATTCCTTCTTCAAGAAAGGAGCAATAAGATATCGGTTGTTCTCCTCAAAAACCTTTCTACCCATAGCATCAAGAACACCATTATCTTGACAAGAGGAAGCCAAAAATTATTGCGCGATTTCTGCAAGTGTACATGTCGTGAACAAGTAATATAGTGATTTGAGTAGAGTGTCGATCCCACAGGGAAGGAGTTGAAAAGTACCAAAATTATGAATTACTTTATTATTTAGAGAACCGATTTAGTTTAAGAAAAGAAGAATGTAAAACAAATATTAAAAGAAGATAAATTCAATATATATGAAAAAGACCTAAGATTTAGATTTCATCAATTAACTATCTATAACTTCTCTATGTTCTCTAGATTGATTTTTAGCTTATTGGAATTAATGATCAAATTTTCCTAAATTATATGATATTCTCTATCAAGACACAACACAAGTATTCATGTTAATCTTATGTATACTCTTGTGATTACAAAAAATTAACACAAACCCATTAAATTTTATGGAAATCCTTAAAACAATCACAAAGGAGTGTTCTTATCTCTAAGTAATACATACGCTAGGTCTAATATCTCAATGAACTAATATTATACTTTTACTCTTGCTACTTCACATAATATTTTTAAACATGTAAATATTGATCAAGTATTCACAAACATTAAGCCTTAAGATAAAAGAATAATCCCAATAATCAAAATCAATTCAATCAAACATAGACAATTATAGGTAAATCAAGAGACTATATTTAAATCCTAGAGAAAAAATTTAGTTACTCATATTTAAGAAAGAAGAAGTAATTAAATCTACGAATAATATAATAAAAAACATGATCACAAACTATTATTGAAATTGAAGAAATAAGTTTAGAAAAAACTCTAGAACAATTGATGAGGAGTCGTCTTTAAGCCTTGATGAATCTCCAAACTTGAATCCCCTCTTTGGAAGAATCTTCACTTACAACTTATAAACTAAGATACAATAGTTTTTTTTTTTTTAGGATTGATAACTTTTTTTTTAGAGACTTGAGATTAATCATCTATTTATAGACAACTAATTCTAGGTTTAGAAGACTTAGGAAGTCTTTAGAATCCTTGAAAAGTCGGAATACTAATCAGCCCTTGAAATGGATTCGAACTAGGAGAGAATTTGCTGAAGAAAAGCTAAAAATCGGACCTTCAAGGTGTTGCACGGCTATGCATCATTGGACCTTTTCTGATGCTTTCAAAAATTGAGGGACAAAACCATATATGAAGTGCACGACAGTGCAACTCTGACTTGCACGGTCGTGCATCATTTGATGCTCACTTTATGGCTTCTTTCGCTTCCTTCTTGCTTCTATCTTCATTCCGAATGATCTTCGACCTTTTGAATTCCTTGAAAGTGCATAGAAACCTTCCATATAACCTAGAAAAACTTGAAACAAACTAAAAATAAAAGATTAACAATAAACAAAGGAAAACAAAACATAAGCAACATTTTTAATGGATTAAACTTAAGAAATACTCTTCTAATTAATAGCATAATTTAAGCACATCAAATTCCCCCAAACTTAAGCATTTGCTTGTCCTCAAGCAAAATAATAATTAAACTCAATAAGGAATTTTAATCTTCTTATGCTTATGTTGAATAACTTTTCCAAAGGCCTCAAGAAATCAATATTTACAAACAATATATCAATAGCAATACAAATTAAACTTCTATCTCAAATTCAAAACAAACCTTATCTTGATCAAGCCTTGAATAACCATACATTAAACTAATCACAAAGAAATTGTTGCACTTCAAATAGGTATATACACACTTAATATCTTTAAATGCCTCTTATCAAAAGATATTAAATAGAATTACAAATCTCATAAACATATTTATGCAAACAATCTCCACTAATAGAATTCACAAATCAAGATAGAGCAATAGGTTTTTACTAGGCTTGTAATAGGGCTAACAAAAGGTGTTTGGTTAAACAAAGAAAAGGCTAAATGAACAAAAGTAAGATAATTATGCAAAATTTATAAAAGACAATTAACAGTTCTTTAATAGAAACTTTTAATGTAAGATCACTTCACTTTAAGTACTATTCTTCCTCAATATTCTTTTTTCTTTTAAGATTTTTTCTTGTCATCGTCAACAACATAATTCCAAGGTTGAGCAAGAATTACTAATTTGTATTTTTATTTTATTGCTCAACTTTCTTGCTTTGCTCCAAACTTTTTTTTAGCTCAAAGGTGATTTTAATTTAGAAAGAATAGTACCCTTTTTTAAGAAGATCCCTTTTCAACTTCTTGTTCAAAATTTCCTTTTACATTACTCAAATAAGAAAATTTAACATAATTATCTCACAAACAAGATAAGGGATAACAATTAAGGTTAATTAACAAAGAAAAGAAAGTTAAATTTAAGAAGGCACAAAAGGGTAAACTAGGGGTAAAATTAAAATAATGGTGGTTACAAGGAACAGGGCTACACAAACAATGCCTAAATTATATATCTCTTTCAAAGTAAATTAAAATTTTCACCTCAAAAGTTCACAAAAATGTGTTATAAGTTAGGTGAAGTAAATAAGGATAAAAATTGTGCAGAAGCTGTCTCTAAGTAAGCATCAATGAAAAAATAATGAAAGAGTAAACCTTTTTAAAATTTATCCATCAAAACACAAAGAAACATTTAAAAATAATTAAAAACTCAAAAAAAACTAATTATTCCCCAAACTTGCAATTGACATTGTCCTCAATGTCAAAAGAAACAAACCAAAAGATATAAAATACTCCCTCTTGTAAGAAAGTGGATTTCAATTTATAGGCATAAGGTACATTCCACTTCCTTGCTCCATGAAAACATTAAGAATCAACACTAAAATAAGCATGAGAAATTGGTCACACATATAAAATAAAATAAGAGAAAAAAAATTAAAGTTTAGAACATGAATTGCCTCCCAATAAGCGCTTTTTTATAATCAATAGCTTGACTTTGGCTAGGTCTTCATCAAGGAGGATCATACAAAGTTTGAACCATTCTTTTAAGTACAAAATCTCCCTTGACATATGATTTGAGGTGTAAATCTTTGAAATGTTTAGAAAATTCATCTTCAACTTCAACATCTTCATTCGGAGGTTTCTTTGGATGCTCCTTCTCAACCAGCTCCTTAGTTCCCTCATCAATCACATCAACTTTTTTACAGCTATCTTGAAGAGGAAACTTGATAGGTTTGGCGATCGTGAACTCTTCTTCATCTTCTTCAACCCTCAAGAGTAGCTTGCCAATCTTTACATCAATTAGTGCACCAACTATAACTAAGAATGGTCTTCCCAAAATTAGAGGAATTTCAGTATCCTCTTTCATGTCAAACACAATGAAGTTTATTAGTATGTAGAACTTTTCAACTTTCACCAAAACATTCTCTATAATTCCCACCGGGTGCTTGATGAATTTATCTGCTAATTGTAAGGAAATTTTAGTAGGTATCAACTTTTCAATCTTTAATTTCCTCCAAATAGTTAATGGAATTAAACTTACACCTGCTCCTAAATGACACAAAGTTTTATTAAAATTGAAATCATTAATAACACAAGGAATAGAAAAACTTCATGGATCTTTTAGCTTTGGTGGAATCTTATGTTGGATTATAGCACTGCACTCCTTAGTAAGTGCAATCGTCTTTATTTCTTCCAAAGGACAAGAGCTCCTTAAGACACTTCACATACTTGGGCATTTAAGCCAAAATATCTGCAAAAGGAATGTTGATGTGAAGTTGTTTAAAAACATTTAAAATTTTTTGATATATCTTATCTAATTTGGTCATTTTCAATCTTTGAGAAAAGGGAATGAGAGGTTCATATGGTTGAATTGGTGGTGGTGTAGACACTTCCTTTTTCTCCTCTTCATCTTCTCTTTTTTTCTTGGAAAAAGTATCTTCAAGAGTAATACTTTGTTGCTCAACACCTACCATTCTTCTGCCATCCATCTCATCTATTTACCCACATATCTTTATAGTAATTGCCTTATAATGCTCAATTGGATTTATTTCAGTTTGACTTGGCAAAGTACCTTGGGCTCTTGTGTTCAATGAACTAGACAATTAACCCACTTGCATCTCTATATTTTTGTTTTGGCTAGCCATTTGATCCATTCTAACTTCTAACTTGTCATATTACTTCTCTATCCAAGGCTATTTCATAAGAAGGTTTATTCTCTTGTGGTGCTTGAAGCTAATTTTGATTCCTCCCTTGGAAATTGGATTGAAAAGATTGCTTTTGATTACCACCTTGGTTTCCTTGATTTCCCCATGACAAGTTGGGATGATTCCTCCATCCAGGGTTTTAAGTGTTAGAGTAAGGGTTGTTTTGTTTTGTAATTTGGCACTCCGAACTATGATGATTACCCCCATAACAATCGCAAACTATTGGATGATTATATACATTATTAATATTCACTTGCTCCAATGTCTTAGCAATAGCATCAACCTTGGAGGCAAGTAAAGAATACCCATCCACATCATGAAGACCAACAACTCTTTTTGTTACACTTCTTTCATTAGACCAATGGTAGTTATTTGTTGTCATTTCTTCAAGGTCATATGCATCAGAGACGTTCTTGTTCATAATGGCTCCTCTAGCAGCTATGTCGATAGTACTTCTCATTTGAATAATGAGACCATTATATAAAGTATGTACTATTAACTAATCAAGGATACCATGATGGGGACACTTCCTTTGCAAATCTTTGAACCTTTCCCAAGCTTTATAGAAAGTCTCTCTATCAAATTGAGTAAAGCTGGTGATGTCATTCCTTAGTTTAGCAGTCTTTCCAAGTGGGAAATATTTAGCTAGAAAACCCTTGTGAGTTGATCCCATATAGTGATTGATCCTAGAGTTTGAGAGGTTAGCCATGTTTTCGCTTTATCCCTAAGAGAGAATGGGAAAAGCCTCAGTCTAATGACATCATCAGTAACGCTATTCATCTTAATTGTCTCACAGATTTCTAAAAAAATTGCCAAATGAACATTGGCATCCTCCATGACTCCTCCCCTAAATTGAGACTGTTGAACCATCTGAATGAGTGAAGGTTTGATTTCAAAGTTGTTAGCTGCAATAGTCTGCCTTTCAATGCTAGACCGCATCACTAAGCTTAGTAAGAAAAATTCACACAGTGCCTTATTAGCTCCATTGTTTACCATCTCTTCCTTATCGCTATCAAGCTCTTCCTCAAAAGTTTCTTGATTAAATTTAGCTCATTCTTCCAAAGCTTCCAATTCTTTGGCTTTGTCTTTTTTCTCCTTTCTAATTCTCTCCTTCTTGGCTTTAGTCAAAGTTTTGCACCTTTGATCAATTTCAGAATCTAACTTCTTTAACTTTGCATTGGGATCGCTTCTCATAAACACTTAAAGGTCTGAGAAAAAGAACTAACAAAAACAAAACAAAAAATTAAAAAAAAAAGTCTAAAGTAATAGAGTAACTCAATGGTATTGACATTGACAATGTCATCTTCCTTGGCAATGGCAACAAAAACTTGTTGCGCGATTTCTCAAGTGCACAAGTCGTTAACAAGTAATATAGTGATTTGAGTATAGTGTCGATCCCACGGGAAAGGAGTTGACAAGTACCAAAATTATGAATTACTTTATTATTTAGAGAAACGATTTAGTTTAGGAAAAGAAGAAAGCAAAACATATTTTAAAAGAAGATAAATTCAATATATATGAAAAAGACCTAAGATTTAGACTTCATCAATTAACTACCTATGACTTCTCTATGTTTTTTAGATTGATTTTTAGCTTATTGAAATTAATGATCAGATTTCCCTAAATTATATGATGTTCTCTCTCAAGACACAACACAATTATTCATGTTAACTTTATATCTACTCTCGTGATCATAAACAGTTAACACTCTCGTGATCATAAACAGTTAACACAAGCCCATTAAGTTTTATGGAAATCCTTAAAACAATCACAAAGGAGTATTCTTATCTCTAAGCAACACATATCCTAGATCTAATATCTCAATAAACTAATATTATGCTTCCACTCTCTCTACTTCACATAATATCTTTAAACGTGTAAATAGTGATTAAGTATTCACAAGCATTAAGCCCTAAGATAAAAGATTAATTCCAATAATCAAAACCAATTCAATCAAACATAGACAATCATAGGTAAATCAAAAGACTACATCTAAATCTTAGAGAAGAAATTTAGTTACTCATATTTAAGAAAGAAGAAGTAATTAAATCTACAAATAATCTAAAAGAAAACATGATCACAAACTATTATTGAAATTGAAGAAATAAGTTTAGAAAAAACTTTAGAACAATTGATGAGGAGGAGTCTTCAAGCCTTGATGAATCTCCAAACTTGAATCCCCTCATTGGAAGAATCTTCAATTACAACTAATAAACTAAGATACAAGAGTTTTTTTTAGGATCGATAACATTTTTTTTTAGAGACTTGAGATTAATCCTCTATTTATAAACAACTAATTCTAGGTTTAGAAGGCTTATGAAGTCCTCAGAATCCTTGAAAAATCTGAATACTAATCAGCTCTTGAAACATATTCGAACTAGGGGAGAATTTGCGGAAGAAAAGCTAAAAATCGGACCTCCCAGGTGTTACACGGCCGTGCATCATTGGACCTTTTCTGATGCTTTCAAAAATCGAGGGACATAACCATATATAAAGTGCACGGCTATGCAACTCTGACGTGCATGGTCGTGCATCATCTGATGCTCACTTTATGGCTTCTTTTGCTTCCTTCTTGCTTCTATCTTCATTCCAAATGATCTTTAACCTTTTGAATGATCGTCGACCTTCCGAATTCCTTAAAAGTGCATATAAACCTTCCATATAACTTAGAAAAACTATAAACAAACTAAAAATAAAAGATTAACAATAAACAAAGGAAAAAAAACATAAACAACATTTTTGATGGATTAAACTTAAGAAATACTCTTCTAATTAATAGCATAATTTAAGCAAATCAAAAATAAACTTGGGAAATAGTTACTGATCACCTCACTCATACCTTCCATATTATCAAACTAATTCCCATTCTCATCCATCAGCATGGGAATAAAATCAGATTTTTTTCTAGAATTTGCCATGGCATGGAAGAATCTTGTATTCATGTCTTCATCCATTAACCAGAAATTTTTAGCACGCTGCTTCTAGTAGTCTTCTTCTTGTCAAAGGAGCTGAGATAATTCATTTTTCTTTGTCGTGAGGATACCTGCATCATATTCAATTATACTATTTTGAAGAGAGTTAATCTCTTCTTTTCAAGTTTTAATTGCCTTCTTGAATTTTCGAGCTAAATCTGATCCCCAACTAAATAAATCCAAACTGCACATCTTAAGCTTATCTAGAATTGGTAGATATCCAATAGAGTTCCACGAATTATGGACTACTCCAGCCAGCCCTTCTTCACATAACCTCCTCTTAACATGGATATTTTTGTAGCTAGTCGCCAATAGGATTGAAGAGTGATCAGAAACAGGAGCTACTAAATTGTTCAAATTGGAATTAGGATATAGATCAAACCATGCATTAGTACCGAATGCCTTATCAAGTCTCTCTTTTAGCCAATTGGTAGTACCTCTTCCACTTTCCTATGTAAAAGGATAACCCATCAGCGGAAGCTCACAGAGTTAGCATTCCAAAATAGCTTCTCTGAATCCACGAAGGAGCCAGCTCGGGTGATCATTCCTACCTCGCTTATCTGCAGGGTCCATCATACCATTAAAATCCCCTAAGCAACACCATGGTAATACTAAACTGTTAGCAAGCCTTTTAAGCAATTGCCAAGATTCTTGCCTTCTACTCCGCTTTGGGAAACCATAAAAACCAGACAACCTCTAACTATTTCTCTCCTAATCATTTACAACTACATCAATATGATTGAGGAAGAAATTCAAAATATAAATCTTTGGACTTCCATAAAATAGCAAGATCCCCACCTCTACCTTCTTTATCAACTGCGAATGCATCTTCAAAAACCAAGCTTTAAACAAATTTCTTCAATTTTGTTAGCATGGACAAGAGTTTCAATTAACAAAATTATATCTAGTTTGTGAGTTTTGGATAACTCACAAAGAGCATAAACTACATTAGGATTGCCCATCCCTTGGCAGTTCCAACTTAATTCCAACTTAACACGATCATAGCTCTCAGCGGGCCTGAGAACCAGGTCCTACCGTTAAAAAATGAACATATGTGTTGTCTTCTATTGTGGAGCCATTTCATTCACGTTTCTAGGAGAAACTGCTAATACATAAGTATCAATAAACATATTATCTGTCTTAGGCCCAATTATTTATGAGGCCCTCATCTTCTTTTTATCCTCTTGGAGTTGGATCCTTTCATCCTCTATAAAGATCTTAGGGGCTTTGTTTGGTGACCCTTTCTGAGAGCTAGACCCATTTTCCTTACCTGTACTTTGACTTGACTCACTTATATAGGAAGTTTTTGCCACTTCATTTGTCACATTCTGTTTTTGAGATGTGACGGTCCTAGGGTACAGAAAGATTTAAGGTCACCTAAATCCGTAAAACCCATTAACACTATTAATCTAAAATAATTTTAGCAGCATAACAGTAGTAACTATAGCATGTCCCAAAGATCACAACCTGCAAATGAAAAATACACTTTCAACTCCCATCTTATATCCTCACTATCTTCACTATAGGCAATCTGTCATAATTTTTCCCAGGCTCACAGTCCATCAATTTCAACAACAGCAAATATATCATGAAATATATATTATATACTATACTCAACTTTTCTTATTAAACATCGATATTTATTAAGTATCCCCGAACCCATGGAGCTCTAAGAGTTTATTCATACACAAAAATAAAATATTTACATATTCATGTAGTTCAAAATATAGATCTTTACTTTGCACAATGGAATCCCCAAGATGAAAAAGTTGAGGATTAGCATTTACATTCACTACTTTCCTGAAAAGATATAAAACAACTAGTGAGTGAAAAATATGCTATCATACTTGCAGGCTTGGTAATTCAAGATTAGCCTTCAAGAATGGTTTGAGTTACAATTTAATCAAATGAATCATTAAAGGTCACTTGCAATATGTTAGGTACGATAGAAGGTAGATTCATTAGCGATTAAGAAACACTGGTTTCGTAGAAATAAATCACTATATGGAAGCAATGATTTCTCACTGATATACACCAATGGCAAAAGCTCATCTTTTGGAGCATGCCCATTAAACACTCGCAAGACTAATCAGATCTTACGGCTAGGAGTAAACCCTTCCTAGTTAGGGTCCGGATATTATACCCTATCCGTTGGGTAATGTATGCTTACATTCTGATATTTCCTATATAAATCAAGGGATTTCTACTTTTGGGTCATAGCATTAAGGAAAGAGCATATATATGTCATAGAAATTTCAATAAGCAATGGTTTCACTGACATTGTCATAATTAGGATTCAAATGGTAAATTCAATTAGGAACATTGTGTATTTTGATCTTTGGGGTCATGTCAAATAAACAATAAAGATACAATATGCAAGAATAGTAAAATATTTAACACTCACCTTGCTTCAATTATGCTTTAATACTTCACTTTTTAGAGCAGACAAAAAAGATGGTCACAAGATTATTGATTCTCCTCTCTTCTAGCACTATCTTAAGGAATTACAATAATAAAAAATATATACAAATTATTCCACTAATTATTTAAACTTGATTATTAATTTATTATACTTTAATTATTAAATTATTTATGTTCCTAATTTCCATTGAACTCTAAGTCTTAAAAATATTAAGAATACATATACATTTCTATGATTAACTATTTATTTCATTATTGACCTTCCTATACTCATTATGCCATAATTTGAGCTATACACATCTAATTGATCTAATTCTTTCTCTTAATAAAATTAGACATCAGTGATTTTAACATATCCAAAAATTAGCTTAATTCTTGCCGTATGTGGTTTATTATGAATTTTTAACTTTGACTCTGTTTCTGTGCAGAGACAGATCGACCTTTCCTAACTCTTGTAATTATATCTCATTCTGTAGATATCAAATTACAAATTTCTTTTATGGGTAATTTCTACACATACATATGAATATTTTATATGTTTTATATTAAGTTTAATTTTGTCTCTAAAGTTCCCAAATAAATTCATTAATTTCTGGTAACTCACTAACTCGGTATTCAGAACCAGTTTTAGTACAAATAGTATATCTCTTAACCTACACCAAATTTGACAAAATCTTTCTATGGGATTATAGTTGACACATATTAATACAACTTTCATATTTTGAGATAGCTTAAATTTGGAGCTTATGACCTTCAATCAGTAAGCTAAATTTTCTGCTCACTTCAAACCCTAACTAAAATAAATGACCTTTATTTAAACTTGACTAATTTTTTTACCAAATCCAAGCTTCTTAAATTTAATTCAACTCTAAACGCCCTTTTATTTGCAGTAGTGAAATTTATCAAAATGGTTATGATGAAATTCAGCTCATCAAGAGTGAAACTTTTAGCTATGGAGAAAATGAACTTGTGAGTTTATACATTAACCATGTACAAGAAAATTTAGTTACTAAATATGTGCCGATTGAGGTGGAAACATGTGAAATTAATGATATTCAAGAATTTGAAATCAAAGAAAATATATAAGATCCACAAGTTGAAGCAATTATTAAGGAAGAAAAAATAGAGATTGAAGTTGAAGCAATTAAAGGAGCA